>JAQQSY010006944.1:0-10753 GCA_028646535.1 Procyon lotor
AGTTAGAATGGCCAAAATCAACAGGACAGTAAACAACAAATGTTGGAGAGGGTATGGAGAAAGGGAAACCCTCTTACACTGTTGGTGGGATTGCAAGCTGGTGCAGCCACTTTAGAAGACAATGTGGAGATTCCTCAAGAAATTAAAAATAGAGCTACCCTATGACCCTGCAATTGCACTACTGGGTATTTACCCCAAAGAAGCAGAGGCAGTACAAAGAAGGGCCACATGTACCCCAATGTTCATAGCAGCAATGTCCACAATCGCCTGATTGTGGACAGATCCAAAATGCCCTTCAACAGATGAATGGATAAAGAAGATATGGTTCATATATACAATGGAATATTATGCTTCCATCAGAAAAGATGAATACCTAACTTTTGTATCAACATGGACGGGATTGGAAGAGATTATGCGGAGTGAAATAAGTCAAACAGAGAGAGTCAGTTATCATATGGTTTCACTTACTTGTGGAGCATAAGGGAAAACATGGAGGACATTGTGAGAAGGAAAGGAAGGGTGAATTGGGGAAAATCAGAGGGAGAGATGAAGCATGAGAAACTGTGGACTCTGAGAAACAAACTGAGGATTTTGGAGGAGATGGGGGTCCGGGGTTGGGTTAGCCTGGTGGCGGGTATTGAGAAGAGCACATATTGCATGGAGCACTGGGTGTGGTGCATGAAAAACGACTCTTGGAAAACTGAAAAAAATAAAATAAAATTTAGGAAAAAAGCACAGAAACAAATGAAGAATTACTTTGTTTTTTGACAGTGTTTGTGTTTGTTTATTTTTTATACTGAGATATAATTGACTTGTAACCTTATGTTAGTTTCTGGCATACGACATAATAATTTGACATCTGTATATACTGAGAAACGATCACAATACGTTTAATTAACCTTTTTTATGATTAGAACTTTTAAGGTGTACTCTCTTAGCAATTTTCTATTTATTATTTATTTTATTATGTTCAGTTAGCCACTGTATAGTACATAATTAGTCCTTAATGCAGTGTTCGATGATTCACTAGTTAAATGTAACACCCAGTGCTCATCACAGCACGTGCCCGCCTCAATACCCATCAATCTGTTACCCCCCCAATCCCCCTTCCCTCTGAAACACCCAGATAGTTTCTCAGGGTCCATAGTTTTTCATGGTTCATATACCTCTCTGATTTCTCTCTCTTTGGATTTCCCTCCCTTCCTTATGGTCCTCCGTGCTATTGTTTATGTTCCATATATGAGTGAAACCATATGATAATTGTATTTCTCTGTTTTACTTACTTCACTTAACATAATCCCCTCCAGTTCTATCCATGTCGACGCAAATGGTGGGTATTCATCACTTCTAATGGCTGAGTAATATTCCATTGTGTATATGTATCACATCTTTATCCATTCATCTGTTGAAAGGCATCTTGACACCTTTCACAGTTTAGCTATTGTGAACACTGCTACTATAAACATTGGGGTGCATGTTGCCTTTCTTTTCACTGCATGTGTATCTTTTGGGTAAACACCCAGGAGTGCAATTGCTGGGTCCTAGGGTAGCTCTATTCTTAACAGCTTGAAGAACCTCCATACTATTTTCCAGAGTGGCTGTACCAACTTGCATTTCCACCAACAGTGTAAGAGGGTTCCCCTTTCTCCACATCCTCGCCAACATTTTTTGTTTCCTGTTTTGTTAATTTTTGCCATTCTAACTGGTGTAAGGTGGTATCTCATTTCGGGTTTGATTTATATTTCCCTGATGGTTAATCATGTTGAACATTTTTTCATGTGTCTTTTAGCCATTTGTATGTCCTTTTTAGAAAAATGTTCATGTTTTCTGCCCATTTTTCAACTGAGTATTAGTTTTTTAAGTGTTGAGTTTGAGAAGTTCTTTATAGATCTTGGATATCAGCCTTTTATCTGTATGTCATTTGCAAATATCTTCTCCCATTCCGTGTGTTGCCTCTTTGTTTTGTTGGCTATTTCCCTTGCTATGCACAAGCTTTTTATCTTGATGACTTTCCAAAAGTTCATTTTCATTTTTGTTTCACTTGCCTTTGGAGATGTGTCATTTTTTTTCTGCTTTATTTTTTTATTTTATTTTTTCAGTGTTCCAAGATTCATTGTTTATGTACCATTACCCCAAAGATACAGATGTAGTGTAAAGAAGGGCCATATGTACCCCAATGTTCATAGCACCAAGCTGGAGATGTGTTTTGAAAGAGAAATTGCTGTGGCAATATTGAAGAGGTAACTGCTTATGTTGTCCTCCAGGATTTTGATGGATTCCTGTCTCACATTGAGGTTTTTCATCCATTTTTAGTTTATCTTTGTGTATGGTGTAAGGAAATGGTCCATTTTCATTCTTTTATACATAACTGTCCAATTTTCTGATCACCACTGTTTAAGGAATCAATTCCATTCACCACAGCAGCAAAAACCATAAGATTCCTAGGAATAAACCTAACTATAGACATAAAGGATCTATACTCCAGAAACTACAGAACACTTGTGAAAGAAATTGAGGAAGACACAAAAAGATAAAAATATATTCCAAGCTCATGGATTGAAAAAATAAACATTGTTAAAATGTCTATCATTGCCAGAGCTACTTACACTTTCAGTGCCATCCCTATTAAAATTACCATTGGCATTTTTCAAAGAGCTGAAACAAACAATCTGTGTGGTACTAGAAAAGACCCCAAATTGCCAAGGGAAGGATGAAAAAGAAAAACAAAGGTGGGAGCATCAAGTTGCCTGACTTCAAGCTATATTACAAAGCTATGATCACCAAGACAGCATCATATTGTCACAAAAACAGACACATAGACCAATGGAACAGAATAGAGACTCCAGAAATGGACCCTCAACTCTAGGTCAACTAACCTTTGACAAGTCAGGAAAAAATATCCAAGAGAAAAAGACAGTCTCTTCAATAATTGAAAATATATTTTAATTTTTTTAAGATTTTATTTATTTATTTGACAGAGAAAGAGATCACAAGTAGGCAGAAAGGCAGGCAGAGAGAGAGGGGGGGAATCAGGCTCCCTGCTGACCAGAGAGCCCAATGTGGGGTTTGATTCCAGGACCTTGAGATCATGACCTGAGCCAAAGGCAGAGGCTTAACCTGCTGAGCCACCCAGGAGCCCCTGAAAAAATACTTTAAAGCTGAAATCATTTCCATAAGAAAACAGTGCCATGATTTAGAATACTGTGTGAGATCCTAATTTAGAAGGTCTGACAAGTACTGTGGGTTTCCCACTCCATATCATTCCCAGCCCCTTTCTTTGTTGATAGAGATGCCCTCCCATCACAAAAAACCAGAGAACTTGACATTCACTTTCTCAGCCTCCTTCACAATTAAGGAGTAGGCATGTGACTCATACCTGGCCAATAGTACCTGAGAAGTCTGCTCTGAGGTTTCTTGGAGAGATTTCCCTTCCTTGATAGAAAAGCAAAGAACTTTTTCTTTCCTATTTTTTGATACCTGAAGACCCTGAGGGGAGTACGTAATAAAAGCCAAAATTTTTTCTGCTCTTAGTCCACTATTTTCCTGGTCCTTTTCTTTTCTTTCTTTCTTTTTTTTTTTTTTAATTTTTATTTATTTATTTGACACAGAGAGAGAGAGAAAGAGATCACAAGTAGGCAGAGAGGCAGGCAGAGAGAGAGGGGGAAGCAGGCTCCCTGCTGAGCAGAGAGCCCGATGCGGGGCTCGATCCCAGGACCCTGAGATCATGACCTGAGCCGAAGGCAGAGGCTTTAACCCACTGAGCCACTCAGTGGCTGATTCCCCCTCTCTCCTGGTCCTTTTTGTAAAGTTTGTTGTGTCTGTGCAATTTAGGATTGGAGGCTTCTGAAGCACTCTATCCAATCAGGATATAGAGGGGACACTAAGGAAACCAAGGAAATTCACTGCTGTGTCCTTCCTCAAGTCCCAAGGTCCCTAGGAAGTTTATCTTCTTTCCACCTTTCAGAGTCTTCATATGCTTGTTTGTCGTCTATGTCCAGAGCTTATTAGTTGTATGAGACAAGACCTAGGAAGAATAGGATTATTCCATCTATGAGAACTAGAAGTCCAGAAATTAGTTTTAAATGTTTATTCTGGTTGCTCTGTAGAGCTTGGTTTATACGGAGGCAACGATAGAGCATGGATACTTATTAGGAAACTGTTGTATTGTTCCAGGACAGAGATGGTAGCCTGGACTAAAGTGATAACACTGGAATCAGATAGAAACAGACGAATCTGAGATATATGTTGGAAATAGAATTAGATGAACTTGCTGTTGGATTGGGAATGGGAAATGAGGAAAAGAAAGGAATCAAACAGAAACCATTCAATATCTAGAATTTTCAGAGATGGAGGAGACTGAGGTAGAGATGGCTTTCAAGGGGAGAGGAAAGGAAAGCAGCATTTTTGTTTTGAACATGTTAATATGAAATGTCTTTGCAACATGCTAGCAGAAATGTCATGTGAGCAGTTGAGTATATAAATCTAGAGCTTGGAGGAGTGGTCTAAACTAGAGAGTTCAAATTGAGAATCTTCAGATTAAAACCTTGGGACTAGATAAAATCACTTAGGGAGAACATATAGAAAGAGAAGAGAGCCAGGAACATGTTCTGAAGAGTTCCAATATGTAGAGGCAGAAAAGTCATAAGAGAAGTATGAAAAGAGGAGGCCAGTGATGTGGGGGGCAAACTTAAAAGTCTTCTGTGACTCTGGTGTGATAGAAGCTGAGAAAGGAAAACATTTCAAAAAGGAAAGAGTGGTATATTGTCCGAAATCCTGATGAAAGCAGGAATTAGAAGTCAGCAAGGTGGCTACTGGATTTGGCAACATGGAGTCTACTTGTCATATAGGCATGTTGCAGTTGGATTACGAGATTGAAAAACAAACTGGAATGGGTTGATGAGTAAAGGGAAGTCAAGAGGTAGTAGCCATAAAGAAGAGTATAGACAATAAGTTTGAGAAGAGTGGCATTGAAGGAGAACAAAGATATTCACTCATTCACTCTGCAAATAATTACTGAATGACTAATATAGGCTAGGTATTATTTTTTCCTCCATTGCGATTTTATTTTTCTTCTTATAATACAAATCTGGCACCCCCCTTTTTTCCAATTAATTTTATTTTATTTTTTCAGTGTTCCAAGATTCGTTGTTCATGCACCACACCCAGTGCTCCATGCACTCGTGCCCTCCTCAATACCCACCACCAGTCTCACCCAACCCCCGCCCCCATCTCCTCCAAAACCCTCAGTTTGTTTCTCAGAGTTCACAGTCTCTCATGGTTCATCTCCAAACCTGTTTTAAATAAAATATGCATCTAATCAGAGGGAAAAGGAATTGCGCCCATTGATAATTACATCAAAAGCAATGAAAGACTTAAAAATAAATTGAACTAAGGAGGGGAAATACCTCCATACTGAAAACTAGGAGGAACTGATGAAACTATGTTCTCCTCTAGGATTTTGATAGATTCCTGCCTCACACTGAAGTTTTTTATCCATTTCAAGTTTGTCTTTGTGTATGGTGTAAGAGAATGGTTGAGTTTCATTCTTCTATATATAGCTGCCCAATTTTCCCAGCACCATTTATTGAAGAGACTGTCTTTTTTCCAGGGGATATTTTTTCCTGTTTTATCAAAGATTATTTGACCATAGAGTTGTGGGTCCATATCTGAGCTCTCTACTCTGTTCCTCTGGTCTATGTGTCTGTTTTTGTGCCAGTACCTTGTTGTTTTGGTGATCACAGCTTTGTAGTAAAGCTTGAAATCAGGCAATGTGATGCCCCCAGCTTTGTTTTTCTTTTTCAACATTTCCTTAGCAATTCGGCATCTTTTTTGGTTCCATACAAATTTGAGGATTGTTTGTTCCAGGGCTTTGAAAAAAACGGTGGAATTTTGATCAGGATGGCATTGAAAGTATAGATTGCTTTGTGCAGTATAGACATTTTAACAATGTTTATTTTTTCTGATTCATGAGCATGAAATGCTTTTCCATCTTTTTGTGTCTTCTTCAATTTCTTTCATGAGAATTCTGTAGTTGCTCGAGTACAGATCCTCTACCTCTTTGGTTAGGTTTATTCCCAGGTATCTTATGGTTCTTGGTGCTACAGTAAATGAAATTGATTCTCTAATTTCCCTTTCCATATTTTCATTGTTAGTGTATAAGAAAACAACTGATTTCTGTTCATTGATTTTGTATCCTTCCAGATTACTGAATTGCTGTATGAGTTCTAGTAGTTTGGGGGTGGAGTCTTTTGGGTTTTCCATATAAAGTATCATGTCGTTTGCAAAAAGAGAGAGTTTGTCTTCTTCTTTTAATATAAGCTAGGTATTATCTAGGCTCTGAAGATGTATCTGTGAACAAGACAAGTGGAATAAGCCCTAATATGGAAAAATTACCTGGTTAAGGAGGATTTTGAGGTTTTTCTAATAATTTAGTTGAAAGAAAAATACTATTCTGCAGAAGCCTGCATAACACAAGAGGAAAAGTCCTTCAGAAGGCAAAAGATAATCATAGACTGAGGAAATATATATCACCAGTACCTTGTGAAAATTACTTGAAGATGATCTCCAAACAATGAAACAAAGTTAAGCTTAAAAATCAATTTCTAAACAAACTGAGGGTTGCTGGGGAGTTGGGGGGGAGGGATGGGTTGGCTGGGTTTTGGACATTGGTAAGGGTATGTGCTATGGTGAGTGCTGTGAACCATATAAAACTGATGTTTAAGAGACCTATACCCCTGAAGCAAATAATACATTATATGTTAATAAAAAATAAAAATAAAAATCAATTTCTAGTTTGAAAATGATTCTTCAACATTTATTGTAGTTTTTTCAAGTGTACAGAAAAATTATAAAACTATACAATGAACCCACCATCTAGATTCTATAATTAATATTTAGCTAAATTTCTTTTGTCACATACTTAGCAACTTATATTACTTTTTGATGCATTTACAAGTGTTAAAGACATCAATACACTTCATCCCTAAGCACTTTGGAATGCACAAAAGATAATGATTTAAAAACAAAAGATAATGATTTCAGCATATGTGTTTAATTCAACTGAAACAACTAAGAGCTATAAATATAAGAAAAATTATAAGTGAACAACTAGTAGATCAGAAAAACATCTACAAGATAGTCAGATAAAAGCAGTGAGTAACCTACAATTTAACTCATCAAGGAAGGGGCTTGTGTAAGAAATAAGAGGGCTATTCCACCCCAGAAGAGCTTTGGAAGTGTCCAAAGTTAGCAGCTGAGAGTGGAAACAGAAGCAGGCCACAAGACAGATAACACGGAGAAAACCAATGGACTGATAACTGTTTCAGCATCCCACATGTGGACCAACTGGCTGAAGTCTGACTCCAGCCTTCATTTGCTGCAGATAGTAAGGAAAGTGGGAGGCATTACCATAGCAAGACTCTAAAAAAGGTAGTTGAACCAGTTAGAGAAGGGGTGTTGTGCCCCTTCTAGCAATTATCACAATGATAATCACAATTATCATCGGCACATCAGGAACGTTTCTTGCACTGTGGGCATCCTATTTTCCATGGACAATTAGATTTAAGATCCAATACAAGAGCTCTAAATCTCAGACAGCAGAAGCCTGAGGCAAGGGTGGACTAAAAGGTCACCCTAGGGAAAAAACCCAAGTTAAGAAACACATTGGGCATTACACACCATGGTGCTGGCTCATAGAATAGCTAGGGAAAAACTAATCATTTGACAAAATGCTTAACTTCCCTGACCTTTTGGTAGTTCATTCGGTACTCTTCATGTCCTAATTGAATTCCCCCAATACAGCAAAATAAAACTACGGAAAATATAAGCTTTCCCTTTTTCTCTTTGTTTAGAATACCATCTCAGAGAAAATCTGTCTCAAATGTCAGGAACAGACAAATGTAGGCCCCCTCTTCAGAATTATCAAAGACAAGAAATGAGCTTATGAAAAGATTCAAAAATTTAAGGGAGAAGATCATTCTGAGGAAATGTTTACCTTTGTAATAGACTCAATGTAATAAATAGGTGATAACTTTAGAAAATTGCAAATTAGTATTCTGAGACATTTGAGAGGACATTTCCATTTCTGAAGAGGGAACAATCCAAGATTAATTTCAGATGAAAAACCTGATTGCTGAATTTGAAAACACAATGGTGACAATGAACAGTACTTTGGATATTGCAGCAAAAACTCAGTTATTGAGAATAAAGCCTAAAGAAATTCTTTTATAACCTAAATATTAAAAAGATGATGATAATGAGTCAAAAGAAAAGCAACATGAAAGAATTTCATGAGTAAGGAATGAAATCCTATAAGAAGCCAGAAAGAAAAGAACAGGTTAACCACAAAGGGAAAAAAAATCAGATCACCATCATATTTACCTTCCACACCATTAAATATGAGTGTTCACTTCAGCAGCACATATACACACCATAAAATGTGAGAAGACAATTGAGCATTATCTATATAGAGTTTTAGGGGAAACCGAAGTTGTGGCACAAGAACTCTATATTTCACCCAACTATCGCTTGTATGAGAGCAAGAAAAAAAGACATTCTCAGATATTCGGGGACTCTGAAGGCATACACATTTATTTACTCCATGCCTGATCCTGCTTTGTAGAAAAGCTTCCTTGAACACAGAACATAGAAAATGTACCCAAATACCTACCCATGGCTCTATGGACCAGCGCTAGATACATGCCCTGAACTGAGCAAATCAGGTTATTCACAGAACTGGAAATGGGACCATGAGAGACTGGTGAGGGAGATAGCACCGGGCATTGGAATCAAAAGGTCATTTAGAGTCAGAGTGGGAATCAGCATATTGTAAACCTACAAGTTCAAATTCTGGTGGAGCAGTGGGTCTTCAAGAGAGAGGAAGAATCTGATTTGCAGAAAGAAGCAGGAGAATGGAGTGGATCCAGAGAGAGAAATGAGCGAAAGACAATGACTTATTTTCTTCTCCTTTGTTATCTAAAGAGGTTGTCTGTTGTTTGTTTTATAAAAACTGAACTTTGTTTTATAAAAACTGAAAAAATAAAATAAAAATATTTGGGAAAAAATGAATTTTTGTCATTTTTCATGGTTTATTTCTTTTCTTTGATTTTTTTATTTTTTGGGGGGGTTGTATGTATTTTCTTTTTTCCCCAAATATGTTTATTTTTTTAGTGTTACAAGGTTAATTGTTCATGCACCACACCCAGTGCTCCATGCAATACGTGCCCTCCTCAATACCCACCACCAGGCTCACCCAACCCCCCCCCTTCCAAAACCCTCAGTTTGTTGCTCAGAGTCCACAGTCTCTCATGGTTCATCTCCCCCTCTGACTTCCCCCCATTCACCCTTCCCTTCCTTCTTCTGTACTGGTTAATATTCTTTTAGTTGAAGCAACAGAAACAAACTCAGATTAATTTATTAAAGAAAGGGGATGCTTTATAAAGATATAAGAGTGGCTTGAGAAATCCAAAGCAAAGATGAAACTGGGCCGCAGGAAGCAAAGCTTTAAACACCCAGGAAGCTCTCTCTTTCCATCTCTGCTTCTCAATACATATTTGTTTCATTTTTCTTTCTCTTGCTGCCAATTGATTCTTGTTGCTTTCTGGTCCACAGACTGGAAAATGATTACCAATAGCTCAAGATTTTCCATCTCCTCCATTGTTTAAGAGAGCTTTCAAACTGAAATGGGAATCTCTTAGTCTCAATTCCAAGGTCTGCAGGGAAAAGGCTTTTTGGTTCTGTTTGGATCAGATGCCCACTCTGAGCACAGGTATCCAGGATGATTCCTAAGTTCTTACTAAGAAGTGTCTACTACAGATTATTTAAATTACAAAAATGAATACATTGAATAATAATAAATGTTGATAAGGATGTGGAGAAATCAGAACCTCCATACAGTGCGGGTGGAAATGTAAATGACACAACTGCTTTAAAAAACAGTTTGGTACAAAAGTTGGGTATTCATCCTTTCTGATGGGGACATAATATTCCATTGTATATATGGACCATATCTTCTTTTTTTTCTCCCAAATATGTTTATTTTTTTAGTGTTACAAGATTAATTGTTCACGCATCACACTCGGTGCTTGTTGCAATACATGCCTTCCTCAATACCCACCACCAGGTTCGCCCAACCCCCCAACCCCCTCCAAAACCCTCAGTTTGTTGCTCAGAGTCCACAGTCTCTCATAGTTCATCTCCCCCTCTGATTTCCTCCCATTTCCCTTTCCCTTCCTTCTCACAATGCTCTCCGTGTTTTTCCTTATGTTCCACATGTAAGTGAGACCAAAAGATAATTGGCTTTCTCTGCTTGAATTAGTTCACTCCGCATAATCTCTTCCAGTCCCGTCCATGTTGATACAAAAGTTGGATATTCGTCCTTTCTAATGGAGGCATAATATTCCACTGTATATATGGACCATATCGTCTTTTTTTTTTATTTTTTTCCCCAAATATGTTTATTTTTTCATTGTTACAAGATTTATTGTTAATGCACCACACCCAATGCTCCATGCAATATGTGCCCTCCTTAATACCCACCACCAGTCTCACCCAACCCCCCACCCTCCAAACCCTCAGTTTGTTGCTCAGAATCCACAGTCTCTCATGGTTCATCTCCCACTCTGATTTCCCCCCCATTCACCTTTCCCTTAATTCTCACAATGCCCTCCATGTTTTTCTTTATGCTCAGCCCATAAGTGAGACCATAAGCTAATTGGCTCTCTCTGCTTGACTTATTTCACTCCACATAATCTCT
>JAQQSY010006945.1:0-10753 GCA_028646535.1 Procyon lotor
TATGCAAAATAATTTATAATTACAGTTTATAACGATGGTGATTGACATAAAATAAACTACTGGTTTTGAATTGCCTCATTGATTTTTCTGAAATATTTATTAGTGGAAGCATAAAAATTACTTGTCCCTGCTACGTATTATAAAGGTAAACCAGGGGAATATTCCTTTTTATACTTATAGCTCTTAGTATTTCCTGTTGTAATGAAAGATCAATGGCTATAGAGTCTCAGACTTTTAATAAAAAAATAGGCATTGATAATCTTGAGATTTCTTAAATCTACATATTTTAATGGATATTCAAGATTCATAAATTTATTCCACATACAGTACTTAAAACTCTAAATTATGGCTTCCTCTATTCTTCTTCTCATTCCCTTTTTCCCTTTATTAAAAAATTCTAAATTTAAACTATTAAAGCTGTTAATCCATACAATTTATTTCTGAGCTAGATATTTCAGCGTTAAGAATTTTAGCCCCAAATCTGCATTGATTCATTATTGTATTTATACAACAATGTTTATTGAGAGCCATTTATGTGCCAGGCCCTATTTTAAGTAGGGCAAGCAGTAAATAAAACAGACAAATTTGCAAAACATTACATATTGTATGATTCCATTTATATAAAATGTCTAGGAAAAGACAAATCTATGGAGACAGAAAACAGATTAATGGCTGCCTGGCACTGGAGATGGGAGCCAGGGTTCACAGCAGAGTACACCGGGGATTGTATTTGGGAAAAAAATATATTCTAAACCTGACTTGTGGTGATGCATGTACAACTTTGAAAATTTACACATAAGTGTGTATGCAAATTGTACCTCAATAAAGTATTTGGGAAGATAAGTTAATTAAAAAAACAACAAAAATCTTTGCCTTTCTGGGGTGCCTGGGTGGCTCAGTGGGTTAAAGCCTCTGCCTTCGGCTCAGGTCATGATCTCAGGGTCCTGGGATGGAGCCCCGCATCAGGCTCTCTGCTCAGCAGGGAGCTTGCTTCCCCCTCTCTCCCTGCCTGCCTCTCTGCCTACTTGTGATCTCTCTCTCTCTCTCTCTCTGTCAAATAAATAAAAAAAATCTTAAAAAAAAAAATCTTTGCCTTTCTCATGAGAAGATGGGTATAAATAAGAACCAAATATTGGGCATATGGGTGGCTCAGTGGTTTAAGTGTCTGACTTTTGATTTTGGCTCATGTCATGATTTCATGGTCGTGAGATCTAGCCTAATGTTGGTCTCCACCCTGGGCATGGAGCTTGCTTAAGATTCTCTCTCTCCCTCTCTCAAAAAGAAAAAAAAAGAAGAAGAAAAAGAAGAAGAAGAAGAAACAAATATATAATATCAAGTAAATTCTTTGAAGAAGAAAAAAAGCAGGGTCAAAGTATAGATGATCATGAGGAGTACAGAGAGGTAGATATTCTTAATGGACTCATCAGAGAAGATGTTTGAGCTTAGGAGCCAGCTATGTTAATATCTAGAGGTTCCAGGCAAAAAGAAGAGGCACTATGAAGGGCAGAGCTAAAATCAGCTTAGCTGAGTTTGAGGTAAACAGTGTGGCTGGAAAGGGGCAAATAATGGGAAGAAGAGCAAGAAGTGAACTCAAAGTTAATACCCGAGGGTCATTTTATAGAGTAATCATTTCTGGACTTTAGAAATGTCTTTCAGGTGTCATTTGGAATGCCTTTAGTCAGGCCATTGGACACCTTTCTATTGCTCTTTGTATAAATTCTTTAATGTATGGTCATAAACATTTTAAAAACATAATTTTCAGAGAAGTAATAGTAATAAAAAATTAAATTCCTTTCAATTTTGACATCAACTTTGGAAAACCTTTATTTTATTTTAACTTTCCTTATCTTGATAACTGATATTCTTGACTGAATCCAAATTGATTTTACATTGACCATATTGAAGTAACTTATTTCTTACAAATAGTTTTTATGCTATAAGTAGATTTATAGATTTGAATATTCAATAAGTAAGACACTTTTTACCTTCTGATAACATAGTGTCCTTAGTTCTTTTGAATATTTCTCTTAAATTAGGTACCCAAAATAGAATAAATTTTTCCTACTGTAATCTTACTGATAATTTAATCCAAAAGTTTTAGCATGTGTTGGTCCCAAAGTAGTATTTTGTTTTTAATGTAGAACTAAACAGTTGTGTTCATTGTTCCTCCAATTTTAGTTTTTGCATTAAATCAATATACATATTTAAAATAGATCTCTTAACATTTCTTTTTCCAAATGAACATTTAATAAGAGCCCATTTTGTTGTAATACTCTGTTCTTATTTTAAGACCTTTGATTAAGAACCCTAATTTGAGATTTCAGTCATGTTCATTTACTAAATTCTATAACTGTTTGATACTGCTAGTCCTGATTAAGAATTCTAATGTCTCATAATTCATTTACTAATCTTATTGAGATTGTATTTGCTTTGTCTTCCAGATAACTAATTGAAATGTCCAATAAGGTCTTATACTAATCTGTATAAGATTGTATCTCATCACACCGTATAAAGAGCAGTGGATTTTTTTCCTTCAATTTTATATAACATAATATCTATTCAAATAATCACCAAAGATCATTATAAATATTCCACTTTGCCTTGGGAATACCTAAGTGGTAAACCACAAAGGAAATCCAAGAGAAATATGCAGAGCGCATAATCATTGTGCTCAGGTGTTGACCATTAGCTCTGCTTAAGAACTAATTCAGAATTGTCCTTTACACAAGACAAAAATATTCTATGTAATATCCTAAAAGGAGAAGAACGTTTGCAGGGGAAGGAGACAGATCTGTGAAGAACAAAGACAAAGGAAAGGACTTTTTTAAGATTTTATTTATTTATTTGTCAGAGAGAGAGAAAGAGAGAGAGAGCAGAAGCAGGGGGAGAGGCAGGCAGAGGGAGAAGCAGGCTCCCTGCTGAGCAAGAAGCCTGATGTGGGATTCAATTATAGGAACCTGGGGTCATGACCTGAGCCAAAGGCAGCTGCTTAACCAACTGAGACACCCAGGCGTCCTGGGAAAGGATTTTTCCATAACATTGTCATTGGGAAGCAAAAGATTATGGCATTATGACATCAATGAACCAGGATGCACATGATAGGAATGCTACTATGGTGGCCACCAGTCACCATGAACAGTCTGAAAATCAAATAGTCCAGATTAAAGCAAGAGAATGGAAAACCGCAAGAGGGAGATACATCCAAAAAGGAATAAGAGAGAGAGAAAAAGAGAGAGAGACTTTACTATCTTTAATAACTTACATAGGGAAATAAAACCTGCAAAATACAAAAAGGAAATACAGAAACACTATTTGGGTATACAAGAAACTTTATTTGTAGGTTCATTATTATGAAAACCTTGTCTATTGATTTTTAACTTTCAGAATTAATATATATTCAAGTTCCAATACTTACATATAAAACATTACCCATGATATTGAAAACATATAGATATACACAAAAGCAAAGAAGTTGAGAACAGTGAAGAAAAAAAATTGGAGTGATGCAAGAGCTTACTATATATTCTCAAAATATAAGGAGTCAAGAAATGGTATTTTGAGGTAATGGTGCAATGCACTTTAAGTACATGTACTACTCAGAGTGAGAGAAGTAACCAATAGAGGAACTAAAGTAATGATATAATGCATTATTAGAAGGGGAAAGGTAAAAGTGTAGAAGCGTCCTTAATCATGATCTACAACAGCAAAAATCAGATAATCTCTCAAATTACCAAATCCAAGAAAGACCAATATCGTCATATTATTTAGAGATACGCCAGTGGAAAAAAAAATAAGAATAATTAATAGGATTAAAAGCATTTGTTCAGAGTAGAGGGACATGGTATAAGGGAAAGGACTACTAATTTTCTTTTTTTTAAAGATTTTATTTCTTTATTTGACAGAGAGAGAGATCACAAGTAGGCAGAGAGGCAGGCAGAGAGAGAGGGGGAAGCAGACTCCCCGCTGAGCAGAGAGCCCGATGCAAGGATCGATTCCAGGACCTGAGCTGAAGGCAGAGGCCCCAATCCACTGGGCCACCCAGGCACCCCAGGACTACAAATTTTCATTATAAACCTTCTATGATCCTCTGATAAAGCTGAAAACAAAATCATGTTTTGAAATCTATCTCTACCAAAAATCTGTTTACAGTGTAAGATGGACACTTAGGATTCTTCTTGAAACATACATTATTGAAGTATTTGAAATATTAAAAAATATTTTCTCAACAAATTTACGAAATCATCATTTCTCAGAAACAGAGATAAAATGAAAAGTTTCTGGAAAGTATCAGAGGAAGCACTGAACTTCCTTTCTTGAGCCTATAAAATGGCAGAGAAGATAGCCACAATCAGAGGTTACATTTGGAGGTTAGAAGAGTAACACATCCTAAATGCTCCAGTGAAGAAGAAAAAAATTAGCTACTCTGGGAGTAAAGATAAAAAGGTAATTTTAAAGGTTTGGATAATGTGTCTTTAAGAAATGAGACTGTGGGGGCATCTGGGTGGCTCAGTGGGTTAAAGCCTCTGCCTTCGGCTCAGGTCATGATCTCAGGGTCCTGGGATCGAGCCCCACATCGGGCTCCCTGCTAGGTGGGGAGCCTGCTTTCCTGCCTCTCTGTCTACTTGTGATCTCTTTCTCTCTGTCAAATAAATAAGTAAAATCTTAAAAAAAAAAAAAAAGAAAAAAGAAAAGAAAAGAAATGAGGCTGTGTGGAAATTAATAGCAAACACAAGTTGTATTCTACCATTGCATAAGTATGCTGTAAGCACCATTACAAAGAAGAGTCAAAGGTAAGAAAAAGTAAAGGACATCATCCCAAGAATGGGATCCAGAGAAAATCTCCAGTGCCTTGGTTAGATATAACTAACTTTTACAGGAAGATATATGTGGGAATCTCTTGGATGACTATTGCATCAGACGGTGAAAGATTCTAGTCTGTATATATGTGCTATCTGGGATTTTTAAAAACAATTTCTGTATTATTTACAAACACATGATACTTTCAGTTTTACAATCCTAATGATGCATAGTTTAAATTGAATTTGGTTTACTCTGGTATAATTCCACTATGCTGTATTCTTCAAAGTAATGCTTTTATACAGGTAACATAGTGTTACTAGCTTTGACCTTAATGGATCTGAATTCAGTGATACGGTGACTTTATGTCAGATAGTTAGTATTTTGCCTTTGAGAAGGGAATATGATCATTTTTAGAGTATGTAATAGGAGACAGTAAATTATGGGAGTGTGCTGCAATACCGTGACCTTTTCAGTATTCAGTAGTTTGAATAGCTGGTCTTTCTATCCCACTTGATTAAAGCTCACTAATCATCAAGAAAGTTAATGCAAGATAAAACATTTTTTTAAATGGCACAGCATTAATCCTTTCATATGGCAGAAGTTGGAATAGAACTGTTAGACATTTGTAACAAATTTCAATGTCTCTGCTGTAGTTGCAAATCTTGAGACAGCAGCCATTGACTTTGGATGATGAAATTGTGACCTGGTAAAACCTTGATCCAGCAATTTTTAGAGTTATGGTATATTACAGATGTGCCTGCCATACATAGAGAGTAGACATGACCTTGGAAAATTACATGGATGTCTCCCTCTTCCACAGAACATCACATATAAAATGTATCTCCTGAGAATCCTATTTTTAACAATATCCAATGACATCAATTTTATACCTTCAGTAACCACTGCAAATCATAAACCTCAATGAAAGTTCTTATTTACATTCAGTGAAGAAACTTACAGCTGATGTAAATCTGTGTTGTACCGATAGGTAGTTTTTGCTAACTCTTAAACAGATATTTATTAATTGAGGAAGAGTTAATGAGGAACAAAAATTTAACATTGTAAATATTGTAAGTTTTTACATATAGTCAACTTTTTAGAATTGTAGAAATTATTTTACTAAACAGTTTTACCCACAATATTCAGAGTTAAAGTATGTTAATTTATATTTCAACACATTGAGGAACACAGTAAATTGTAAATAGATATTCCCTCCTTATTTCAGAGTATACTAAGTATATCAAGTTTTATTTTAATCACCAAGTTTTATTTTAATATGTAAGATTTGGGATCTTGTTGCAGGATAGAGTTATTATATTTACTGTTCATAGAAAACACAGAGCAGGCACTCAATAAATGTGTGGACAATGCATGACAAAATGATGAAGGAGAACACAAGGATAATTGTATACGTTAAACTGTCTTCATGCTTTCTATGATACTATCAAGTTAGCATGCAATTGCTTTGAGCTGCCTTATAGATTTGGAAAGTAAGACTAGTAATTATTGACATAAGAGATTATGTGGATATATACATATAAACAATTACTCACAGGAGAGTAGTTCATTAGTTAGTTGGTTAATGTAGATAATGTTAATTACTTGTGACTTCACTCAATGACCAGGGTTTGAAATGGATTGAAAGTCAACCAGACATCTCAGTTTAAACAGTTGTTTTTCCTTAATTTAGTGCAGACATAACTTAGTTCTTTCTTGAAGTTAGTAGTCATAACATTCTTTTTGTGTGTATGAGATTTTACCACTTCAAAATAGCAATATTTTTATAGTTGTGTCTTAAAGCATTCCTTAGTTTGAAAAAGGAATATTTTCATCTTGTCTGTATTTCCTCAAATCGGAGTTAATACTAGAGTATCTGGTTTTTTAGCAATGTTTTTTTTCCTGACCTCTGTTGATTCTTAAATCATGTTTAAATAAATCCACATAAAATAATTCTCCATAAAGTTGAAAACTACATCTACGCTTATGTGATATTTTTCTGCATATCTTTTGTCAGATAACATAATTTTTCATGTTTTTTAAGAATATTTTGCTTCGGTAGGTGCAAATAAGTTCTTATTTAATGAATGAATGTTTTATGTATCTAGAATATAGTATATTTCATTATCCATTGTTTCATTCAAAAAATATTTATGAGGTGTCTAATATGTGTCTAACAGTAGGTGCCAGAGACACTTTGTTAAACAGAGCGGAAAAGGACCTGTTAGTTTACATTCCAGTTGGTAAAATTAGAATATAAACAAGTGCAAAATTAATAAATGAGATAATCTCATTTCATTAAAAATTTATGAAGGCAACAAATGTGGATAATATACAAGAAAATAATTGGGGCTCATACTCTTTTGTGTTTTCATTTAACAAATTAAAATAATTTTACTGTTCTTATCCTACAAATAAGAAAAATAACTAATAGGAAAAATCACTATGAGTTCATCAAAACTGCTTACAATGGAATTTGCTGAAACTGGCACATCTTTGATTGTTGGTCTTCTTAAATATAATGTAGTGGTCTTTTTTGAATATTGTTCTATATTAATAAAAATTGCTTGACACTATAAACATAAAAAAAGCAACCTCGTGTTCCTTTTTACACGAGTAGGCCAATAATTTTATATGGACCCAACCAGCAATGTTAGTTCAATTGTCAAGGGTCTCCTAAATTTTATATGTCCTTCTCTTCTACTGATGATAAACCAATAGAGGTGATTCACCTATTTTAAATATTGAAGCATGGATTAAAATACTAGTAACTTGGCCTCCTCTAGATATCCATAATATAAAACTACCTAATCATTACCCAATATTACACAGTCTGAAAAACATGACTGAAAATACTAAATTCTAAATAAAATTGCACAAGTTTGGTAGTTAGCAGGACTTATCAATTTTAAGAGAAGGAAATAATTACATTTTAAAGGAAATCCAAAATCCCCCAATAGATTTCTTTGTTTAAGTTTCAGATGAAAGGTCATACATAAAGTAAGGTGCTAGAGAATCTGGCGTGTCTTTCTCCATGGACAATATAGCACTCTTATACATCAAAATGGGCTAAGGCAAAGTTGGGCTTTATTGCTAATATTTGTGCAGAATTCACAATAGAAAAAATAATTTTATCTCATTGATGACAAATCACACTCATTATGGGGATCAGCTCCCAAAGATCAACTATAAACCAGAGATGGGGCTCTGTTCATATTGTAAATATGAAAATCACTGAACCCACACCTTTGGATCACGCACTTATTTCTCGTTGAACTCAAGATTATCTTGAGTGTTTTCATTAGGTGCATAGCTATGAAAGCTGACAAAATTTTAAGAGAATATTCCATAGCTAATGGCATTAGAAAGGAAAGAGAGAGGGAGACAGAGAAGGAGAGAGGGTGGCTGGAAAGGGGTAGAGGCAGAGAGAGAGAGAGAGAGAGAGAGAGAGAGAGAGAACAGAGCTCCATTCTTAACTTCTCTGTCTCCAATCAAGATTTTCTCTGACAATATAGATATTTGGCTGTTGTTTTAAATTATGAAGACTGTCATTTAAAAGTTGGAAGAAATTTCTGCTTACTTAGTATTAAAACTTAAATTTATCTTTGTGCCATTTCCTTTGGACAATAAAAGATAAATCACTCAGTAGAACCTTGTGAGTTAGGCAAGACCTTAATGCAGGGAAGCAACTGACAAGAAAAATTTATGAATCAACCATTTAAGTGCTGTATTTAGTAATGTAAATTTACTTTTATTGTAGCAGATTTCTGTTCCTGCATAGCCTTCATTTAGACTAAGGTGTTTTTTTGTTTTTTTTTCCTAAGGAAGAATTTAGACTCTGATATGGTTTATTCCTGCAGAGTTGAACATGCTACTAGAGAGTAGATCCTGATGAGATCTGAAATGTAGACCCATAAAACAATAGGATCTCCAAACCTGGTAAGCTCTCCACCTTCTATCGTAGGTGAGTTGAAGAAAACAACCTGAACTAGGGATGCAGAGCACGACTTGGTTCAGAATGATGACATAGGAGGCTCAGAGGACACTGGTGCTATTATTTCTCTTCTTTCTTTCTTTCTTTTTCTTTCTTTCTCTTTCTTTCTTTCTCTCTCTCTCTCTCTCTTTCTTTCTTTCTTTCTTTTTTTGGTGCAATTATTTCTGGCTAAATTCTTTAGATAATAAGAAAACCTACTATACTAAATTATTGATCTGATAACGTTTGCAAGACCATACCCATGCTGCTATGCACAGCTGTGCAATTCATGTCCTAAGTAGAAGCAACCTGTCTGGGAACAGATAGAGGTTGAAATTCAGCCTGGCCTATGTCTAGTTCCCAAACGAGATTTTTTTCAGTTGGTTTTGTTTTGTTTTTGTTTTTGGTTGTTTGCTTTGTTTTATTTTGTTTTGTTTGTACAGAGTAGAAGTCTATGGATCTGGTCCTCTGAGGGCACTGTTTTCTATTTGCCTGAATGAGATGTCCTTTTCAAATTCAAACATGAGCTCTGGACATGTTTTCAGAAGCTCTGACTGCAACTTGTGGGCAGGAGTTGAGATTTCCCTGAAAGGACTAGATTTATCCATTGCAAATTATCTGGGAAATTTTCCAAGAAATAAAGACTTGGGAGACTGGGCTTCACCTCAAGCGGAGGGAACTTCATTTCTAAGTATTGGAGTCATTTTTTTTCTCTCGATTCTGAAACATGCCAATGAACAGATCCCTCCCAATGCCACAGAGTTGTGGTACAGAACTAGGACAGGAAAGGTGACACACTCAAGGTATCTAAAACAAGAAATTTTATAGAATTTATAAGCTATATTTACTTCACTCCAGAATTCTAAACTTTTAGGAAATTCTTATCAATTCTGATGACTAAAATTGACTGCCCTACAGAAAATTAAGAAGAGCTTGTATTCCTTGTCCAGGATATAGTTGAAAGAAAAGAGCATAATTGGGGCACCTTGTTGGCTCAGTTGGTTAAGCAAAGGACTCTTGGTTTCAGCTCATGTCGTGATCCTAGGGGGGTGAAACCGAGGCCCGTGTCAGGCTCCTTGCTCAGCGTGGAGTCTGCTTGAGTTTCCCTCTTCCTCTCCCTTTGTTTCTGCCCTAGATGGATGAAAGATGATAGATAGATAGATAGATAGATAGATAGATAGATAGATAGATAGATAATAGATAGATAGATGATAGATAGATAGATAGATAGATAGATAGATAGATAGATAGATAGATAATAGATAGGAAAAGAAAAAGCAGTTTTTCACTCCTCAGCCAATAGGACACCTTTACTTATGAGAAGGCAACATTTACAGAGAGATCAGACACAAAAGTCTGGCTTGGCAAGAAAGTGAAAAAGAATTGATCTTTTCACATGGAATATTTTTCTCTTAAGTCCTCTGAACCTATTTGGGCCAAACAACTGCTCTACAAGTCATGTTTCGAGAATAATATGGAAAACTGTTCATAATAACTGTAAATAACACTTTGATTAAAATTGGTTACTAGCTGAAATTTGTTTTTACATTTTTTTTCCTCTTCTGCCAAAGTATTCAGTTCCTCTTTCTGAATTATGATGTCTATTCAAACAGTACAAATCATTTTTTAAAAGATTTTATTTACTTATTTGACACAGAAAGATCACAAGTAGGCAGAGAGGCAGGCGGGGGGGGGGGAAGCAGGCCCCCCACCAAGCAGAGAGCCCGGTGTGGGGCTTGATCCCAGGACCCTGAGATCATGACCTGAGCCAAAGGCAGAGGCGCCCCTAAACAGTACAAATCTTTTTTTTTTTTTTTTCTTTTTTGTAGCTTGGAAAGGACCACCAAAAACAATATAATTGCAAAAGAGATCTCAGAGCTTTAGAAACAAATAAATAACTGAATTTAGAACTGGTAAATAAATAATCAAACAGAAGGTATTTGGAAAATGCCTTTTATATTACCTTTATATATAGATACATAT
>JAQQSY010006946.1:0-10752 GCA_028646535.1 Procyon lotor
TGGTTATTTATTCTTTGGGTGTTGAGTTTGAGAAGTTCTTTATAGATTTTGGATACTAGCCCTTTATCTGATATGTCATTTGCAAATATCTTCTCCCATTCTGTCAGTTGTCTTTTGGTTTTATTGACTGTTTTCTTTGCTGTGCAAAGGCTTTTGATCTTGATGAAGTCCCAATAGTTCGTTTTTGCCCTTGCTTCCCTTGCCTTTGGAGATGTTTCTAGGAAGAAGTTGCTGTGGCTGAGGTTGAAGAGGTTTCTGCCTGTGTCCTCCTCCAGGATTTTGATGGAGTCCTGTCTCACATTGAGGTCTTTCATCCATTTTGAATCTATTTTTGTGTGTGCTGTAAGGAAATGGTCCAGTTTCATTCTTCTGCATGTGGCTGTCCAGTTTTCCCAACACCATTTGTTGAAGAGACTGTCTTTTTTCCACTGGATATTCTTTCCTGCCTTTTCAAAGATCAGTTGACCATAGAGTTCGGGGTCCATTTCTGGGTTCTCTATTCTGTTCCATTGATCTATGTGTCTGTTTTTGTGCCAGTACCACACTATCCTGATGATTACAGCTTTGTAATAGAGCCTGAAGTCTGAAATTGTGATGCTGCCAACCTTGGTTTTCTTTTTCAACATTCCTCTGGTTACTTGTGGTCTTTTCTGGTTCCATATAAATTTTAGGATTATTTGTTCCATTTCTTTGAAATAAAGTGATGGTATTTTGATAGGGATTGCATTAAGTGTGTAGATTGCTTTAGGTAGCATAGACATTTTCACATTTGTTCTTCCAACCCATGAGCATGGAACGTTTTTCCATTTCTTTGTGTCTTCCTCAATTTCTTTCATGTGCACTTTGTAGTTTTCTGAGTACAGATTCTTTGCCTCTTTGGTTAGGTTTATTCCTAGGTATCTTTTGGTTTTGGGTGTAATTGTAAACAGAATTGACTCCTTAATTTCTCTTTCTTCTGTTTTGCTGTTGGTGTATAGAAATGCAACTGATTTCTGTGCATTGATTTTATATCCTGACACTTTACTGAATTCCTGTATGAGTTCTAGCAGTTTTGGTGTGGAATCTTTTGGGTTTTCCACATAAAGTATCATATCATCTGCAAAGATCATACATTTTAGTTCTGTATATCTAAGAAACCCCACTATATTGATAGGATTTTTGTTTATTTTCATTTTTTTTTTAAAGATTCCACTTATTTATTTGACAGAGAGAGAGATCACAAGTAGGCAGAGAGGCAGACAGAGAGAGAGGGGGAAGCAAACTCCTTGCTGAGCAGAGAGCCCAATGCGGGGCTCAATCCCAGGACCTTGAGATCATGACCTGAGCCGAAGGCAGAGGCTTCAGCCCACTGAGCCACCCAGGCACCAACAGGATTTTTGTTTAAACAGACATTTATTTATTAAAGAGACTTAAATAATAAGAAACCATCTTCTGTGTTTATCCTTGTACTTAGCATTTGTTGGTGTTTTTCATTCCTTTGTGTAGATCCATCTTCCAGTTGGTATCTTTATCCTTTGGTTTGGAAGACTTCCTTTGACAATTTTTGTAGTGCAAGTCTTAAAGCTATTTCATCTTTATTTTTGTTTGCAATGTATTTTTACTAGGTATAAAATTCTCAGTTGATGGGTTTTTTCCTTTTCCATACTTTCAAGATGTTCAGACATCTTCTCACTTGCAATGCTCCTGGTGAGAAATCTGCTGTCCTCCTGATCTTTGTTCCTCTGGACATAATGTGTCTTTTTGCTCTCGCTGCTTTTTAACATTTTCTTTTTTACTACTGGTTTCGAGGAGTTTGATAATTATGTGTCTTGCTGTAGTTTTATTCCTGTTTCTCATGCTCTGGATTCATTAAGTGTTTTAGATCTCTAAGTTGACTGTTTTCATCAAATTTGTAAATTTTTTTAGCCCATATTTCTTTATTTCTCCTACCTTTATCTCTTAAGGGAACTCTAATTATATGTATCTTAGGCAAAAACTTGTTTTGTAGTTCATTGGTGCTCTTTCTGTTTTTTAAATTTTGGGCTGTTTTTTTTTTTGCTATGTTAAGTTTCCTAATCTTTTGGTCTGGAATGTTTAACTATTAATTGCATTCAATGTGTTTTTCATCTCAGAGGTTGCAATTTCTTTTGTAGAAGTTTGATTTGGGATTTAAAGTTTTATCTTTTTCTGTTAAACTTAAGTAGAGATAGACTACAGTTAAAATAGTTTTAATGTCCTTGTCTGTTAATTCTAACATCTGTATCTGTTCTGGGTGGTTTTGAATGATGTTGTGTTCTCCTGCTTCTTAGGGCTGGTAATCTTTATTTGCCAGATACTGAGAATTTCACCTTCTTGGGTGCTGGATATTTTTGTATTTCTATAAACATTTAAAAAAAATTTATTAGAGAGGGAGCATGCACAAGCTGGGGGGAGAGGCAAGGGGAGAGGCAGACTCCCTGCTGAGCAGGCCACCTGATGGTCCTGGACCTGGGTCCAGGACCCTGGGATCATGACCTGAGCTGAAGGCAAATGCTTAACCGACTAAGCCACCCAAGCACCCCTCCTATAAACATTATTGGGCTTCATTCTAGGATGCAGTTGTTTTGGAAAGTTTGACCATTTGGGTACTTTTTATATTTGCTAGGTGAGACCAGAGTCTAGAGTTAAATATTCACCACTATTGTGTGAGGACCCTTCTGAGGACTATGAATTCTCTGCCCATGAATTATGAGGTTTTGCAATCTGACTAGTGGAAATGGCAACTTTAGAACATTATGTATTATATTCCATTTTAGTGTAAAATATGTGTTTCCATTATTAGTGATTGTTTTATGAATACATATAATGTGATAGACATCAGGTATAGCATATCAAATAAAACAAAATCCTTGCTCTCAAGGAGTCTACGTTCTATGGCTGGAGACTTATAAGGTAATAGTTATATACTATGTCAAGTAGTAATAGATACTTTGAAGAAAATAAAGCAGTGTAAGGAGAGAACATGATGGGGAATGGGATAGAGTACAGTAACATGAGTGGGAATAACTCCTTGAAAAGATGACATTTGAGCAGAGACTAGAATATGAAATAAAGGAACACATCAGGTGGCTGTCTGGTGGAAGGACATTCCAGATATTTGAATAAGTGCCGAGATGGAATAGTAAGCCAGGAGAGTAGGTTTGGCTTGTTTGAGGAAGATCAAAGATAGTATGGTTGGGATGCTGGTGGAAAGTAAGGGAAGGAACAGTAGGGTGAGGGCAAAGAGAGAACTCAAGGACAGTGGGAGACTGTGTAAGGCTTTGCCGCATGTGGTAAGAATATTGGGTTTTGCTCTGAGGGTGAGAGAAATAATTTAGGGGTTTTGAGAAAGGTAATGGCATGACCTGCCTTAACTTTTTAAAGGTATGCTATGTAATATGGAGAATTGACTGTAAGTGAAGGGCAGTAGTGAGACCAGGTTAAAAGCTGTATAATCATTCAGGCCAAAGTATTTGGTAGTGATGAAGGCAATGGGGAAATAGTCAGATTCTGGAATGGTTAGAGGTTAGAGCCTGCAGGATTTGTTGTTGGGTCAGATGTAGGATAAGAGAAAGAATGAAATTAAGTATGGCTCGTCAGTGATTCTGTTTATTTTTTTGCCCTCTCCTTGCACTCCTGATACACAAGAAGAAAAAAGTTGCCATTAGTAGGATGGAGAAGATAGGGGATGGAGAATCAAGAGTTCAGGTTGGATATGTTGAGTTTGAGATTCCCTACATAATTTCCATTAAACATTACAAGTCTGGAGTTCAAGGGAGAAGTCTGGGCTGGAGATCCATTAACATGTGGAAGGCTTGTGAAACTTGGACCTAAATGAGATCACCCAGGAAGTAAGTAGAGATGGAGAATGAAAGAAGGCTGAGGATTGGATTATCCTACATTTAGAAGTCAGGAAGATGAGGAAGAACCATCAATGGAGACCAAAAAGAAATGGGCAAAGAGTCAGGGTGATACCTGGGAGGGGGACACCCTGGGAGCTAAGAGAAGAAAGTGTTTCAAGAATAGAGGATGCAATCTACTATGTCAATTGCTATTAAGAGTTGAATAAAATGAGGTCTTGGAGTTGATTTTGGGATTTGGCAATGGGGAGGACATTGGTGATCTCAACAAGTGCAGTCTTGTGGAAGTGGTGGGAATGAAAGTCTGGTTGGGGTGAGTTCCAGGGATCCTGGGGGAAGGAACTGGCAGTAGTGAGCGTGGATGGTCTTAGGAATCATGTTGTGTTAAGGGAAGAGAGGACTGGAGTGTAAGCAGATATGTACGAGCCACCAGCTTAGATATCTTAGAGGAGGCACAAGAAAGGGCACCCTGTGGTTACCTCTGAGAGAGACTGAATAGACTTGGGTATAGAGGAGATGGAGGAAACATTGTGTATTGTTTTTTCTTCATCATGCTTGCGGTGCTCTTAATGAGAAGCAGCCCTCACAAGGTTTATATCAATACATTAATGTACATATAAGATAGAATATGGTATACATAGTGTGATAGAATATGATATACATAGTATAATTAGGTCAAACAATCAGAAAAAACTATGCAAGGAAAAGGAGGAAAATGTATAAAATATTTAAAATAAGGTATAAATGGAATGAACTTTGGAATAAACTTGGAATCAAAGTACTAGGAGCTTCATATAATCACTTCATATCTCTTAGCCTTGGCTTCCTTATTTGTAAGTAATATATAAAAATACTACTAAAGGTTAGTTTGAAACTCATTTGGAATGATGTATGTTAAGTGCTTGGAAATCAGTAGGTTCTTGGGCCATTATTATCGCTTGAATTTTTCATATTGTCTCATGTTTTAAAATCTTTTTTTTCTGATTTTATTTTTAAGTAATCTCTACACCCGCCGTGGGGCTCGAACTCACAGCCCCATGATCGAGTCACAAGCTCTGCCCACTGAGCTGGCTGGGTGCCCTAAAGATATGAAATCTTTTTTTTTTTTTTTTCTGATTTTATTTTTAAGTAACATATTGTCTCATGTTTTAAAAGGGACAAAATATTCATGAATTACTAGTGTAATTAAAAGTCAAACACTGAAAACAGACAGGAACAGCAGTTAGTAGTGTTTGGTTCTAGGTTATCTCTTATTCAGTATAGTTTCTGTGCTTTTAGAAACCAACAGGTCAATGAATGGTTTCTTTAAGTAGAAACATCAGGGGATTTTTTTTTTTTTTTTTCCCTTCACTGACTGTTTTGAACAAGAGCAGAAGGTCTGTTGGGGGTGGGGAGGACTGAAAGCTCAGAGCATACTTACCATCTGAAAAATTAGTTGGAGAAAATCCAATGCATCAAAAAATAGGTTAATGAAAACATGATTTCCTTTATAGAATCGCCTTCCAGGCCTCCATCTGCAGCCTGGGTTGAGATGTTCCGTGTGGCTTGTGAAGAGGGTGGCTTGCAAGGACAGTTCCAGTTTAACTCTTGTCCTGGTGTCATTACTTATAAAGTCCCCTCTCACTTCCAGAAGTGTCCCAATGTGGATGACAAATTGTAAGGTCCCCCTACCTAAGGGATGCAGAAATTTTCACAGGACTCAATACTGCTCTTAGATGGTTTTGCTTGAAGATTTGTATCTGGAGAGTAAGCTGGTGTGCCAGTGAGATTAAAAAGATATCCAGGTCAGCTTCTAAACTGAAATTCTGTGATGCAGTAGGGAAAAATAACATTTGGGACAGGACAGTGACATTTTCTGTCCTGGTTAGATGGGCGGTGTAAGTGCAGGTTCTTCCTATAACCCCGAGGAAGCCATAGTAAATATAACATGTTGCAAACAGTAAGACTCTATTGAAAATGGAAAGTGCTTTCATATGTCCTATTCCCTTTGAGTCTCACCGTAATATCTAGTTTGGTTTTTTTAAATAGATGTGGGAATAGCTGGTAATTGATTGGGGAATAAAAGCCAAGTCTCCTCATGCTCTTTTCTTCATAACAGACATGTTGGAAAGCCTTTGCTAGAATCTCCAGGGAAGGCTTTTTCTGACTAGGACAGAAAGTGCATTGAAGGGGCTTCCTGGAGTGAACCACATGGTTACTTGTTTAGGAGACCAAGTTCTCTTCACTCTTGGCAGTGGTTTTGCTACATAGGTATTGAGAAGGAGTAGAGTTTTGGACTGGAAGTTCTTGCCTATCTCCAGTGTTTGTATGTTTTATTCATTCATTCATTCATTCATTCATTCATTCATTCATTCATTTATTCATTTATTATTTTTAGATTTTATTTATTTATTTGACAGAGGGAGATCACAACTAGGCAGAGAGGCAGGCCGAGAGAGGGGGGGAAGCAGGCTCCCTGCTGAGCAGAGAGCCCGATGTGGGGCTCGATCCCAGGACCCTGAGATCATGACCTGAGCCGAAGGCAGAGGCTTTAACCTACTGAGCCACCCAGGTGCCCCTCCAGTGTTTTATTTTTACTTTTGTTTAATTTAAAGATTTATTTATTTTAGAGCACACACACGAGTAGGGAAAGGGGCAGAGGAAGAGAAAATCAAGCAGACTTCCTACCGAGTGTGGTGCCTGATGCAGGGCTTGATTTCTTGACCCTGAGACCATGACCTCATGACCCTCGCCAAAATCGAGGGTTAGCCACTCAACTGACTGAGCCACTCAGGTGCCCCAATGTCCAATGTTTTTAATACCAAAGCCAACAAACAGCATAGCAGTTGGTTGACTACTGTCAGATTTGGGTACGTGCCATTTATCATAACCTTGGAAATTCCTTTGCCTCTTTTCCCCTCTGGAAGCCCAGTAGGGCAAAGGGAAGGAAAGCTGTGGACAGAACAGTTCAAAGAGCTTCAAGGGATTGACCTGATTGACCATTTGAGGCTCTTGCTTAGTACTTAACTCACATACCAATTTCTGAATTAAGGATTACAGTATGGAATTTAAGGATGGAAAGAAAAAAAATAGAAGCTTATAGCTAATTACTCTTCCAACCATTTTTTTTTTCCAAATGCACAATCTTTGGAGAAGTCTTACTGTAAGTAATGCTTTTATCTCAATGCCAAGTGATATTTCATTTTGATCTAGGAATCCGGGGCTTGGATATGCATTTCTTTTGGGAAAATGTTAGCATTTTGTCTTGCTGAATTGATTAGTGATAAAGGAAAACTCCAATACAGCTCTTTCCTGCTATCCTGAAATCCTATCAAGACCCCACATATCTGAGAAAAGGAAATTGTACCTTAAGGTTTAACACAGAAGTCATAAAGGCTGGTTTCTGTTAAAGCTGGGCTGTCAGCAGCCTGCAAATTAGAACTCTAGGGAATGCTGAAACTTAAAGTTCATCTTTAACATAAAGGGGGTTCACACAATGCTAGTTTGAGGGCTAATCTCTAGTGACAGATGTACAGAAAGGAGCCTCAAGTGTTAGGAAAACCCCAATCTTCCATCCTAAGCACTTTTGACTTTTATTTTAGACATCAGCCTGTCATTGCCAAGAATATGTCTGAAGGGACTGATCCAGCTATTTGAAAGGGCTTTCCTTTTGTATAAGGTACTTAGAGAATCATGTAGTATTCTACTCTGTGGCATATTTTATATATACCATGACCACAAATTACAGTGATCCTAATGATTTTTTTTTTTCCAAGTTGATGGCAGCATGGACTTGTGAAAAGAAAGCTCGTGGAACTGAGAGGCAATCCTTACTACAATGATTTAAATTAGATTTTACTGCTAATTAGATAAGCTGTTTAAACCTTTGTTACCTCAGTTTTCACATCTGTAAACAGATTCAAATAACTTCACTGTCTACCTTATTGGAATAATTTCATGGTCAAATGGATGATTAGATGTCAGATCTTTGAAACGTAGAATCCTGACTGTGATAGACTTACAATGTTCATCTGCATCTAGTTCATCCTGAAGGGAAATTTTCTTTTCCTGGCCCCTCTTGCAACTGGGCAGCTCATGTTACTCTTCCTGGGCATTGGGTTGTGGTTGGACATGAGTAACTTCTGGGCCAGACTCATTAGTTGGTGTAAGACCCTTTAGGGCTCAATTTCTCTGTTGTGGTAACTGTGGAAATATGTTTCCCCATTTAGGGCTGTCTGGAATGCTAAGACAACACATGGATAATAGTTATCTCAGAGAGGTGCCTGGACCCACAGTGGGTTTCAATTCAGCAAGAAATAGACCTAGTGTGTCAGAGAAGATGTTGAGGGATTCGTTGTTATGGCAGCATAACCCAACTGATCCAGGCAGCTCTAGGTATAAAGAAGTTATAAAATTATCACTGTGATGATTAGTGAGAAGTCTCCCGGATTCCTCCTAATATTTATGAATAATTTGCTGGTGTTTCATATTCTGACACTTAATGGATTTGAATCTGATTATTGTAACTCTCTTCCCATCCTCCCACCCCCAAGAATCCTCATTGGCCTTTTGGATGTAACTTGGAAGAATGAACTATATTGGAAGTTAGAACATACAAGGAGAGGTGGTACTTCCAAGAAGTAATGTATCTGGCATTTAATGGCTATTCAACAAACCTTTATTGGCAATAAGAAGAGAAATTGGATGATATGGTTGTTACCAGTGATTCCATGTAGCAAAATGGAGTAGCCAACACTCAGTTCTCCTCTCAGTTACCTCAGAAACAGGGTTTGGCACATTTCATCCCTCTCTTTCTTGAAATCTTTTTGATTCTTGGCTTTCTAAACACCAGCATCTTCTAGTTTTCTTCCTGTCCTAGCGACCACTCCTTGGTCTCCTTTGCTGAATCCTCTTATTCCTGATGTTTAAATACTGGAGTGCCCTAGAGTACAGTCTCTGAAGCTCTTCTCTCTCTCTTTTTTTTTTTTTTAAGATTTTATTTATTTATTGGACAGAGAGAGATCACAAGTAGGCAGAGAGGTAGGCAGAGAGAGAGGGGGAAGCAGGCTTCCTGTTGAGCAGAGGAAGCTCTTCTCTTTTATTTGAATCTCTCAATCATATCTGCTTTGTGTTTTATTATTGAATGGTTTATTTTTATTGATTTGTACATTCTTTTATGTAGGGTTTTAACCCTCTATCATATGTTGCTGAGAATTTTCCTCATTTGTCATTAGAATTTTACTTTATAGCCTTTCCATGTAGACATTTTACATTTCTATATAATCAAATATATCCTTTTTAAAAAAGGTTTTTGGAATTAGTATGGGATTTGAGGAATTTGTTAATGTGTGAGGTGATGATGTTTAAAATATGACAGTGGTCTCTATATTAAAGACCAAGTCATTGGTCTGGAGATGTTCTTGGGATTGGTAGTTACATGGTAAAGGGTCAGGTCATTCCAATCCATATTCTTGCTAAATTACACTTGTTACTGTAATAATAATTTATTTCTGTGTAACAATTTCAAATTTTAGTTGCTTAAAACAGAAATTATCATTTATCTCTCAGGGGTTTCTGTGCGTCTGGAAATCAGAATTGGCTTGGCTAGGCAGTTCTGCATCAGTGTTTCTTATGAGGTAGTCACATGTTGGCCTGAGCTACAGTCATTTGAAGGCTTGACTGGGGCTGAAGGATTTATGTGTAAGATGACTCATGCAACTGGCAAGTTGGTTTCTCTTCATGTGGGCCTTTTCATGAAACTTCTTGTGTGTTCTTATGACCTGATTATTGGTTTTCCCCAGAGCAACTCTGATCCAAGAGACCAAGGCAGAAATTCCAATGTCTTCTAGGACCTAGCCTCAGAAGTCAAACATCATTACTTCCACCTCATTTCATTGGTGGCCTAATAGACCAGTCTGTCTTCAGAATATGTGTTAGGGGTAGGGGAGAACACTACTAAACGTATGACCACCAGGAGGTTAGATCCTTGGGGACTGTTGTGGAGCGTGGCTCCCACAGTAACCAAAGGGTGTTCTATATTTTAGATGTTTTCTTGGGTTTGATATGTGCTTTTAAACTTAAAATACAGAAATGCCAACTGATGAGTATTGGGTTTTATCCAAAGCATTGTTAACTTTATGAAAGTAGAAGAGAGATGGATGAATATTTGCAGACTGCTTGAGTAGGTCCCTCGGGACAGAAAGTGTCTGAGATAATACTAATGTAAGACCTCTAATATACTTTCTAGAACTAATGTTGTTATTCTTGATTTTTCTACTTCCTCCATACCTCTCTGAATCTAAATATTTTGAAAATAAGTCAGGTAGGGCCAAGACAATGTATAAGACAGAGGAAGATAGCTGCTAATAATAGCAATAACTTTTATTTATTAATCACCTGTAATATGCCAGCCAGATATAGAACAGACTCTTCTTACAAATTATATCTTATTTATTCCTTACAATAGCCATTGATGGAAGTGGGTATTATCTTTTTTGTTTTTTAATATTTTATTTCTTTCTTTGGGGGAGTTAGGAGTAGAGAGAGAGGGACAAGCAGACTCCACACTGAGTGTGGAACCTGATGTGGGGCTTGATCTTACAATCCTGAGATCGTGGCCCAAGCTGAAATCAAGAGTTGGATGCTTAACCGGCTGAGCCACCCAAGTGTCCCAGAAGTGGATATTATCCTTATTGTAAGTATGGCAAAACTGATGATCCTAGTAATTCACCCAAAGTCATGGAGAATTGGTTGAACCAAGATTTGAAGCCAGGTTTTTTTGGTCTCCAAAGGCTGTGTTTATTCTACTACCTCTTACTGCATCCTGTTGATATAAACGTGGGCATATAAAATGTCTGGGCATCAGGAAGTTGAAAAACTGTAGAGTTGTGTGTTATCTGGAAAAATCTGTCAAAGG
>JAQQSY010006947.1:0-10751 GCA_028646535.1 Procyon lotor
GAAAGGGGCCCTCTGCGCGCCCCCCACGGCCTCCCCAGCTGCCGGGCTCCCTAAGGTCCTCCCTTCCAAGCGCCCCACGTCTCTTCTGAGGCACTGCTCATGGTCCTCCAGGCACAGCACTGCCCCGTGATCATCCCTGTAGGGTGACCCCCTCCCTATGTTCCTCCCCCTCCGAGGCACCCCCCAGGGTCCTCCTCAACACATTGTGCCCCCCCCCGGAGCCCCTTCCTTCCAGCCACGTCTTCCTTAATTATTCTGTCTGCTTTTCCCCATCTCCCCACATCGGGCAGGGCCCTGTCCTTCTGCACAAGGCGTCCCAAGCCGGGAGCAGCCCATGTGCAGCTGCCCCTCAGTGGCTTTCGTGAAGAAACTGTGGAGGATGACTGGTTTCTGGGCCCCCCCAAGAGGTCTCCAGGCCTGGGTTTTCAAGGCGGAGGGACCCACACCAGAGAGCCAACCCTGTGACACCCAGTCCCCCCGGGGGGAGTCCTGGAGCCCGGAGAAGTGGGGGCCGTAGCGATCACACACCCTCCCTCCAGGGAAGTCAGCTGGCTGCTGGGCCACGGGGCCCCCTTGGGACGTGGGAGCAGAGGCCCAGCCCAGGGAGACCCGACGCTGCTGGACGTTTCCCTCCAAGTGCACGGTGGTGGCCCCACTGGGAAGTCAGCCTGTGCCCACTGCGGGGGCGCCAGAACCATGTGGCCTCGGCAGGGCTGTGTCCAGACCGCCTCCCGGGGCCCGGGAAAGATCCCCGATGGCAAAGGCTGAGTAGGCCAATGATGGTGGGCAGTGGCTGTAAGAAATTAGGCGGACACGTCTGAGCACCCGTGAGGGGGCGTCCCGGTGTCCTGAGACCCCAGGGCAGGGCACTGGGTCCCCCGCAGTGGGCAGCGGCTCAGCCCCAGCGTCCTGCACGTTAGCTTCCTGTGGCAGGGCTCTGGGGGCCCCCAGGCTCACATGTAGAGCAGGCCCAGGGTGAGGGCTACTTGCATACAGCAGGAGCTCAGTGAAGGTTGGCAGAGGCAAGGCAGGAGCAGAGAGCTCCCTGCAGGAGGTGCAGAGGCTCAGGACCCAGCATGATGGTCTCGCTCTGCTGGGGCCCTGGCCCGCCCCAGTCCAGAGGGTGAAGGGCACTCCCCACCCCTGGCATCATCCCAGAGGGAGGCACGGGTGGCCCTGGGGTCGGGCAGCTGAGGAAGCACACCAAGATGCCAAGATGGCAGACGTTGTTGGGAGGTGACACAGTTCAGGCCCAGACGCTGGAGGGACCCGCAGCATCACCCCCACTGTCACGCTGGCCCCGGGCTGGTGGTCACTCCCCACACCAGCGGCCACGCAGCCCACTGTCCTGTCTGGGGGGGCGAGTTTCTCTCCTTAAAAGATCAGAAGAACCTGCCACAAAGACTCGGGTCTCAGTAACCGACGACTCTCCTCGTTGGCCCGCCTGCCCTGCATCTCACTCCTGCGTTTGAAATGTCTGCTAAAAGCTCCCTTCCTTTGTCCGCCCCCGGCTGATTCTTCCCCAGCTTCTTCCTCCTTGGTAAGAAAGTACTGAGGGGGCCCCTCTGGTCCCACTGGGTGACGTCCCGGGAGACTCTCTTTGATCAAGCGTCCAGAGCTCAGTGCAGTTCAAATAGCTCTTAATGAGCACCTACTGTGTGCCCGCCACGGGGCCAGGACCTCGGGAGACAGAGATGGCTAATTAGTGGAAGGACATTCCTTAAGAGATCCGTGGTTTCCTGGGGAAGCGAACGCAGAGAACAGGAGACTCTCCGAGGACTGTTGCGGGAGTTCCCGGGGCCGCTGTAACAAGGCACCAAAAACCAAGGCTTGAAACTGCTCCCAGCTCTGGAGGCCGGAGGTCAGAAATCACGGTGTCGGCAGGGCGAGTTCCCCTGAGTCTCTGAGTCGGCTCCAGGTGGAGGTCCTGGGGGTCCCCGGGCTGTGGGCACATCACCCAGGGTCTGCCTCACCGACACATGGCCTTCTTTGTCTCTGTCTCCTGTCACTGTCACCAGAAACAGGGCCCACCCTGACACAGGATGACCTCACTTACATTTGCAAAGGCCATTGTTCCAAAGAACGTCATATTCTGAGGTTCTGGATGGACTTATCTTTGGCGGGGGGCAGGGGGGAACCATTCAACCCACTTCGGCTGTGAAACCAATCAAGGTGTGTAGGAGAAATGTAAGGGAGGGTAGATTCCCTGTGCCCCAGGGGCAGGGAGGGACAGGGACAGCCTGAGCCACGCTCAAGTAAACACGCGGTTGCCTTAACTCGTAGGTGGCGACACCCAGTTTTGCCTTGTTTTGGAGCTGGACTGTCGAGGGGGCCCTCCTTTCCTCGAGGACAAGGACACATTAGACACAGCCCCACATCCCTTACTGGCAAAATCTCAGTCTCCTAATGAAGCAAAGCTGAACCCGCCTTGGGACGCCCCTCCTCGGGGTGACAATGAGTGCGGGTGGGGAGAGAGAGGGTCTCCAGCCCCCAGTGTGCTCGAGGCTCAGAACACTCAGTCTCTTCTGGCCGGGTTAGCAGAGCCCTGGGCTGACAGGGGCGCAGCCCACAGGGTGAACCAGCAGACAGGTGCCCCGGGCCCCTGCACACAGGACGTGTGCAGAAACACCGGTTGTTCAAAGCGCCGTGTAAATGCCAGCATGGGGGGCGGGGGGGACATTGCTCCCCAACAGCAGAAGCTCTGGATGGGAGCCCCACAATGGAGGGTGTGAGGGTGTGAGCCCCTCTGCCTTCCTCTCTGCAGGCACAGAGGCAGGAGGCAAAGCTGACCCCCGGGGAGGGAGCAGAGCACTGGCACATTTGGGGGACCTGCCACCATGGCCGCTACAAGGGACCCCTCGCTTGCTTTCCAGGCTTTCTCCTCCCTCACCTCGAAAAATGGGCCAAGGGGCCCTTTCTCTGTCCCTTCTGCACCCCAGGGTTGTTTCTCAGATTTCGCGCTGTTGATTCATGTCCAGAGGGCGGGCGCTGCGAGTGTCCCCCCCGCAATGGGTCCTGGCACAGAGCAGCTACACCACAAATGTTTGCAGGATGAATGAACACAGTCGGAGGGGCCTTTTTTTTTTCCATCAGTAAATCGCCTTTGAAAGACAAATGTGAGTTTTCAGGGATGGGCAGGGACGGCTCCATGGGGCCACGAATGCTCTCTACGTCCACGGGGGGCGGGGGGGGGGGGACACCGTCTGGGGGCAGGCAGCAGCTCCCTCAGCTCTCACCAAAGAGGGTATCCTCTCTGCTGCTCTCACGGGTAAGTCCCTGGCCTGCTGTCCTCTGCTGCCTGGCTGGTCCCGAGAGCCCCTGGGGCAGGAGGTGTCCACTGGGAGCCCAGCCAGGTCATCAGAGGCTTGAGAAGGGCCCCATCAGCTGTGTCCTCCTGGCTCTCGTGGGCGGAGCCAGCAGCCCAGGGCTGATGGCCAGGGGCTCGCCTTGCATGGGAGCCACGCTGCCCTTGGTCCCCCCAATGGCCAGGGAAGGCTGGAGGCAGATTGGTTCCACTTTGCACTTGGAGCGCATTCCTCCGCTCTGGCTAAAAGTGAGATGCATTTCAAAAGGAGAGCGGTCATTTCCATTTCCGGCTCAGGGACGCCCCCCACCCACCATGTGCTAATCCCATGAGGGTTTTCTTTTGCAGCCTGTTGGATCCATTCCCAGGAGGTGGTTGTTACTGTCCTTAATTTGAAAGAGAAGGTGGGTGTTGAGAGACGAAGCACTTGGCCCAGGGGGCACATGAGGCCAGGACTCTGCCTAGAGTGGGGGCGGCTCCCCCTTCAGCCCACTGCTCATCCGCCCTCCCTCCTCCTGTCTGACCCTGTGGGCAGTGACCTTGTGGGTCCTCCAGGGGGGCAGGAGGCTTGGAGACGCCAGTTCCCCCGCACACCACCCCCGGGTTCCCAGGCTGAGCCAAGAGCAGCCTCACCCTGGGCCTCCGAGTGTCTACACTCTTTTTTCCTATTAGAGAAAACTTGTCACATCTCTCACACGTTGTCACTGAAGCCTCATTACTCTGAAATGTCACTTCACTTACGAACATCATTATGCAGAAGCATATGCCGCCAATGACAGGGATTGCAGAAAATCTGAAAAGATGTGATTTTTCCCCCCAAAGCTACGTTTTAGCGGGGACCAAGTCAACATTGTGACATCCGGGAGAGACGTGGACGCGGAGGCGCGTCTCGGAAACTCCTTGCAGACATCGCGTGAGTCCTCTTGGCCTCGCAGGCTGCTCGTCCGCCCGCGGACGGGGCGGGTCTCCGACCCAGAGCCGGGCAGGTGGAGCGTGGGCGCTGCGGTCCCGGGAGGCCGCCGGCTGAGCGCGCGGTCTGGCCACGCTGGCGGGGGACCGTCCACCCCACCCTGCGAGGGCCACGTTGCTCTCTGCTGGGAGAAAACGCAGCTCCTTGCGCGCGGCGGACTTGGGATGGTTTGCCTTCCAGGCCAGGCGTGAGTCTGGAATGATGTTCTTCCTTTAGGGGCAGCGGGGAGGGGAAGGGAGAAGGTTGGTCCTGGAAACAGCTGAGAGAGTTACGTTGTTGAGCACCTACTACGTGCAGTGTGGTACACGCTTGATGGGGAATGAAACACAGGGGCCCATGCCCGTGGCTGGCCGTGGCTCCTCGGGGCGCAGAGGCGCTGGGGACGCGGGAGCAGGTCACCGGCAGGAGCCCCAGGCGGAGATGTCCACACCCCACCCCGCCTCCTGACCAAGGCGCAGAGAGGGCCCCCGAGTCCGTGCCAGCGGGGACAGGAGGCAGGCCGGCGTGGCACAGGAGACCGCTCACCTGCCGGCCCCTCGAGGGGCCCACGGCTCCGCTGAGGCAGTTAGGGGATGGGAACAGAACAGGGTCCTTCCGCACCTGCTGCCGAAAGCAGCGGGTGAGCGGCGGGACTCGGCGTGGGGGGCTCTGCGGGTCAGGGGACGGGGAGCCCCGTGCTCTGCAGGGTCCACCGGGGCGGCCCGCCACAGGCCGCGTGGAAACTCCGTGCCCAGCACAGTGCCCTGCACGTGAGAGGTGTACTTAGCGTTTGTTAAGCAAACAAATGCAGAAATAAACATTCCCAAAAACTTGGTCAAATTCAAAGACATGAATTAGATTTTTTAAAAAAAGATCAAAAGTTTAGGATTAAGATGATAAGTTCAAGATTAAGAGAAAGATTAAAAGTCACCAAAACGAAGGGGTCCACGTGCAAAGCGGAAGCTGGCGGTGAGCGCAGGAAGGCAGGTGGGCGGGAGGCGGACGGGTTCCCGCAGGAAAGGCGTGGGTGAGCGGGCGGCTGGGCCCCGCGGCCTCCGGGCCAGGCTCACTGCGGGAGCTCCGCCCGCGTCCTCCCGGCCCCGCGCTGCTCCTCCACCGGGCTCCCCGGCTGCGCGAGGACCAGGCCCTGCTCCTCAGCTTCGTGTGGTCCAGCTTCTAGACAATCTTCTTCTTTTCTGATTTTCTAAGCCGTTATTAAAACATAAGCTAAATTACAAACTTGCACTTGCTAAGAGTGTTTCTTTTCCTATATAGAATTTATAGAGTCAATTAACCGCTATTTCATTTCTGATCTTAATCATCCCGACGGGCTGTGAAATGTAGGTCAGCATCTGGGTGTCTCTAAACCACAGCGTCCACCTCTTGCCATCCTCCCCCCACCAGGAGCCGTGGCCACAGCTCCCCTCCGATTTGTGCCGAAGGAAGATGAATCAGGAATTTCCTTTATGGGTGTAATAGTTGCTATTAAGGACTTTTTATAGAGAGTTTATGTATTTCCATTTGGCTGCTTTAAAAACTTTATTTATTTATTTATGTATTTATTCTAATCAAGGCCTGTTTGTAGGAAGGTCCAGATAAGAAGAGTGTGTTTTCTTACTTGTGGTGGCTGACTTTGCTGGATAGAGGGTGAGGGATGGAAAATGAAACCTCTTTGGAGACTTAATCCATCAGTTCCGAGCAGGACCCGACCGGGGCGTCTGGGGTGGGGAGGGAGGGGCGGGTTCCGCGTGTCCCAGGAGGCAGGCAGGCTGCGCTGGAGTCCGGAAGGCCACCAGCATGGGACCTGGTGGTGCCTCTTTGTTGGCCCCCCTGCCCCAGACGCCTGCGGAGCCCTTTGCTCGTATTTCTCATTTCTACCGCAGCATAAACCTTGAGGCTGTTTCCAACTTTATCCTCATTTTGAAAATGAGAAAAGCAAGGCACAGAGCCACTCAGAGTTCGCCCACATCACATGGCGGGGAGTGGTGGGGTGCGGGTTAGAGCCCAGCCCCTGGACCCACGGGGACGCTTCATGCTTCAACCTGATGGCCCAAGAGGTGCCAGGACACTGGGCTAATCAGTCTTCCGGGCGTGTCCGGGTGGGACTAGCCTTTGAATCGGTGGACAGAGTAAAGCAGGTTCCCTCCCAGTTTGAGGGGGGCTCCTCCAACCCCCGGGAGGCCTGAACACAGCACGGAGGTGCACAGTCTCCATACAGAAACCACAATGGCGGTGAGCACCCCTCACCTGGTGTAAGCTCCTAATTCCGCTTAGGTCCCTTGTCCCCCACGCAGGAAGGGGCACTGGTCCACTTGTTTCCACCACCTGCCTCCTGGGGTTTCCCTCTGAAACATTCTACGAATGTCTTTATCCAAATCAGCCACGTACAGTCTTCTGTCCCCCACTTTCAGATCATACGCTATCTTCTGCTGAACTGGGAGCCAAATAGCTCACATTTTATTTCTCCCTGTCGTGTGAAAATACGACACTTTTTAAATTCCTTACGCCCCAACCTTTTTCTGTCACCCAGGACGTGGATAGCTCTGTGGAATGTTGTGTGTGCATCTTAGACATAGGTCAGCAAAACGGTGAACTTAGGCTTCATTTGGATGATGCAATTTTCTTGGGAAGATAGTCAAGAAGCCCCAAGGGGAGACTTTTCGTCTCTTCTCTCCCCGAGCGTCTGGAGTCCACATGTATTAGTCATGGAAACGCAGGTCAGCTACACTAACAGCAAAACATGAACTTTAATCCTTGTCAGTTATTCATAGACAGCATAGTCAACTGTACAGACATGTGTATTTTGGTTTTATTTCAGAAGAACGTACATGTGACCTTTTCCCAAAGCATGACAACCCTCTAAGCCAAGGCTCATTGGGAAGTTTGGTCCTGGGGCATCACGTCCTATGTGCACTATTCTCCCAACGGTTGGCAGAGGCTCACACACTTGTAGTGGAGGGTGCAGTTCTTATGTGACCTTTCAGTGAACATCGAGAGTCCCAAATTCTTGCGATTTACATACCACAAGGGGGCAATTTTCCTAATATATTAAGAGACGTCGTTACAAATGAACAAGAACACTGACCCACTGTGAAAGGGACCAGAAAATAAAGTAGGGATGTTTCTCAGAAAAAGAAATGTAAATGGACCTGATAAAAATGAGATCTTCTGTTTCAACATTAAATGATAACACAGTACCCATCCCATCTACAAATTGGTGAAGATCAGAAAGTTTGATGACTTATCTGACTTGGCAAAGATGTAGAAAAGCAGGCACTTGTACGAAAGAAAAATAAAGGCACAAAAACACGGAATCAGAGGACATTTGCTCCCAGCACCTGACTGTTGTTGAGCAGGGTGATGATCTTCTCCCACCTGGGGCTCAAACGACCCCAGCAGCCCTGCAGCTTGCAGATGGCACACCCTGGACCATCTCAGCCTCTATAACCATGGGAGCCAATTCCTTCTATGGTCTCCTATGGACTCTGTTTCTCTGAAGACCTCTGCTAATGCACCTGCAGAATCTACGCTCTTACTCAACACAGGAAGTCCCTAGTGCAGAGCAGGTGCTCGGCACACACTTGCTAATTGATGGTGCATCTAGGCATGGGTGACACGCCCTGTGACAACTCACCAGTGACATCAGGGCTTGGCCTCAGGGCACAGAGTTCCTCTATAGATGGCTGTACCCTGCTTTGCGGGGGCACCAAACAAGTTGACCAGATCCCTGGCAAGGCCCTGCACTCATAGGCATGCTGAACTACCTCTAGATCATGGGTCATCTGCAATTCTAGACCCCTGGTGCTTAACTGGGAAGACCCAGAAAATAACCAAATTCCATCTGAGGCCACCTAAGTGGGTCTGCTTTCACATTGCCAGAGGAGGTTCTTGTTCCCGGCAAATAAGCCTGTGAAGAGGACTTGACTGGAACAGATGTTCCTGTGTCATCTGACTAAAGCTGCCAGCAGCCTCCTGGCATAATTCTTCACAAACACAAGCATCCCTCTTACATGAAAGCATAGAAAAACAGCTTGTAACTTTGTGAAAGTTCCTGGTTAAAGTGAGTACAGAGGATTAGCATCTGTAAACCCGGAGAGCCACTGGACAAGTTCTGAATTTCAAAGATGCCCATGGTTCCATGGGGTGAATGTGAACATGGTGAGAATCGCCAACAGTGGTGGGAAGCCAAATCTGGTGCCAAAGGCCCTGTTGAAATCATCGCCGGTGCGTGCGTCAAAACCAGACTATCAGGATGCCATCTGGCAACATGCAAGGAGCATGGATTCTAATCCCATTTCTCCTACTTAAAAGCTTTATAATGATCTCAGGCCAGTTACTTAACCTCATTGAGGTCTAATTTTCTCACTTTTGAGGGGGTCACAAGGCTCGTACCAAAGATTGCATCGATCTTATGTGACAAGGTAAGTAGCTTCAGTCACTCAAGGTGAAACCCAACATGTTTGTACCAGTGTTTCCTATACCATGAAATATGATGCAGCTTTCAGGTCCTGCTAGCCTTCCTTGGACCGCTGTCCTTCCTTCTACTGGCATGTATCAGGGAAATAGCAAATGCCAGATGCTGTGCCAAGGACCAAGCATAACAGGTCCCTAACGTGCATCTTCAATATAGGGCTGGGAAGGGACATACAAGTTACCAGTTGACTACAAGGTCAGAAAATTCCTAAAAGATGTGTGCACTAAGGCTGTGAGGGGTCAGATGGTGGATTACAGAATCCAAGTGAGCTTTTCCAGAGCTGAATCTAGAAACAAACTTTGTTTGTACTTTATTTGCATGCATCAGCCATACAATAACTAGGGGAGGTGAATCCATGCTTCCTACTGAGCAAGCAAACGACCTCATAGCAAAATCCTTGTCCAAAAGGTATTTGTACATCTAGAGGCACAAAGAGAATTAGAGTTCTTTAGGGAGGAAGGTTTTGTGTCAGGCTGTTAATCCCCAATTCTGAATGACACACTACCTACCCCAGAAGTTATTTGTTTTTCCACTCAGAGACTGGCACATTAGGTGTGAGTGATGTAGGGAAGGGAGGGCTGACCTACACTGGCCTTGAAAGCTTTTGGATTTGCCCATGTGTTAGATTTCTAAGTGGCAGCTGGGAGACTAAGAAGCCGAATAGAGCTTTTGGAACTCTTAAATGGCCAGGAAATATAATTTATTTTTCAGGACCTTTAAAGAGAGAAGCCCTAGAATATGATCCAAACATTCATTTAGAATTTCTGGAGGGGCTACAGAAGAGTAAGAAGAAGCCAAAACTAGACAAAAATTTGCAAACACTGAAACCCAGCTTCAAATATATGAGTTCATAGCTTGGAACTAGCCCCAGCATAAAAGCCTGCCAGAAGAAATAGTAAATGCTTTTTTTTTTTTTTTTGAGGAAAAAGAGTACCACCATATCATCTATATGATTTTTATATACGATGTCTGACATGCGACAGAAATTTGTCAGGGATAGTAGCCTGGAATACAAAGCCAAGAAAACAAAGAAAAGAGACAAAACAAACGTTAGAAACAGATCCACAAATCTCCCTGTGGAGAAGTCATGTTGTATAAACTTTAAATTTACTAAAATTTAAGAATATGGGTGAATGAGATGATGCAAAATTTCATAAGAGTACTTAGATAAATAAAAAATGAACTAATTTAGGGGCACCTGGGTGGCTCAGTGGGTTAAGGCCTCTGCCTTCAGCTCAGGTCATGATCTCAGGGTCCTGGGATCGAGCCCCACATCGGGCTCTCTGCTCAGTGGGGAGCCTGCTTCCCCCTCTCTCTCTTTGCCTGCCTCTCTGCCTGCTTGTGATCTCTCTCCCCTTTGTCAAATAAATAAATAAAATCTTTAAAAAATGAAGTAATTTAAAATGACAGTTTTAGGGTATGTAAATTTTATATATATATATATATATATGTATGTGTAAATATATATAATATGAATTATATATAATAAAATATAATATATATTATAAAAAATAATATCTTAAATACTAAGAAAAAAACAATAACAAAAAGCAAGAGCCATGGGGTTATTTTGTAGAGATCTTAAAAATTCATCTAGATGATGAATAAATAATCAACTCCACTAATATTATGCAACTGGGTATATGAGGTTTAGAATGATTTTTCATTAATAGTGTATTGTGTGAGTTTAAAAAATCTGAATGCAGCTTTGCTGGAAGTCTAGGCAGTGTGCTTCAGAGGACTGTCATAACATCGCTCAAGTGTCACCTGAGTTGGGACAGAGATAGTGATGTCAAAGGGAGCATGAAGAATTTAAATAAAATTGTGTTGTGAAATGCGAAATTGAAAATGTTTAAAGCACTATCTCTAAGTTACCAGATATTTTATGTGCTGTCATAAATAGGTCTAAAAAATCAAATTAACTAATATTACACATAGAGAAGGGGTAAATGAGAAATGAGTAAATGAGTAAATTTAGTCATGAGTAAATGAGCAGATAGTTTAGCAAAAAATATCTAGCCTAG
>JAQQSY010006948.1:0-10751 GCA_028646535.1 Procyon lotor
GGGGGACAGGCTCCCCGCTGAGCAGAGAGCCTGATGCGATGCGGGGCTTGATCCCAGGACCCTGAGATCATGACCCAGGACCCTGAGATCAGGATCCGAGCGGAAGGCAGAGGTTTTAACCCACTGAGCCACCCCCGCACCCCTTGGGTTTCCATTCTCGACCCATCTAGTTAGCTTCTGGGAAGTGTGGGCAGTTAGTGGATCCAGATTCAATGTCCTGGGGTAGGGTAGACGCTGTCTGTTCCACGGGGGCAGGCTCCCATTTGAGTAGCCCCTCTCCCACCCGCCTTCCCCCTCCAACCTCTGCAGGGTCGTGCGCCCCCACCGCCACTCCCAGGGCCGGCCAGCCTTTGAGCCTTTATGCCGCTGCCCTGTGGACAGGCGGCTCCTCCGGAGGAGCCCAGGCCTTGCGTGGACTATGAGCTCTGATCGCGCAGTTTGCTCACACCTGGGCACCTAGGAGCACTTGTCCCTCGTACTTTCAGCTTACTCGGCCTCTCAGCCTTTTGGTGAACTTTTATTGAGTATCTACTGTGTGCCGCGGGGAACCAATGTTGAGCACAATATATGATTCCTGTCTTCAGGGAAACCACCGTCTGGTGGGGGAAGCAGAGCTTAATCAAATGATCAGATAAAGAAACAGCACATTCCGGAGAGAGCTGGTACTGAAGGCCTTCTCCGGGGACCCGGGGAACGCACACAGCTGTAATCCGCGCAATGCAAGAGAGGCACTTCGGTGAGGAGAGGATGTGAAGGGCAAACAGCAGTGAACAGGCGAGAGTGGAAGAGAAGAGGACAGATGTGCAAAGTCCCTGCGGTAGGAAGAGGTGTGACTGGTAGGACCTGGAGCCCAGGGTGACCGGAACGGAGTGACAATGAGCACAGCTCCGGGTGAGGCTGAAGAGACAGGCCAGGCCAGGAGAGCCCCTAAGGCTGTGGACAGTTTTGACTCTGGTCCGAGAGCCATGGGGCGCCCATGAAGACGTTCAGGCAGAGGTCGCCTCACCGCCTGGTGTTTTGAGCAGTTGCTTGGAGCAGGTCCCGAGTGGAGGCCGGGAAGCTAGTCAGGCTGCTGCTTGAGTCAGCTGGCCTGGGCTGCCTCTGGACGAGACAGGCCAGGCCGTGTGCCTAGAACCCTCTGAAGCCACACACACACACACACACACACACACACACACACACACACAGCCCAGCCTGGGAGTGCACAGAAAAGGAACCCAGCATACATTTTCGACATTAACCTGAAATCAAACTTTTCTGGCAATATTCATCCCACCAGTTTATGCATAAGGGCCCCGGGGCCTTGGGGAGCAGCAGGTTGGAGCACACGCGGGCTTCCTGCTGACCAGGGTCCCTCAGGCTGGAAGCTGGGAGCCAGGCCCTGTCCCCTCCACGCTTACTTCCTCTAGTAAACGTGCTCAAGTTCCCGGTCTGCCGGTCCTCTCCCTGCTCCTGGCAGGGTACACACAGCAGGCTCTGTCCCCAATCTCGGGCAGCAAAGAACAGGTATGCGGGTCCCTGCGTGCCATCGTGACCCCTCAGCGGTCCTGGCGCCGGAGCGGGGGTGACGGGGGGTGCCGTACTGGAGGCAAGTCGTAGTGTCCAGGGATGTGGCTGTTTTTCGGTGAGTCATAGTGGCCAGGAGGCAGGCCCGGAGGCAGTGGGGGCTGGGAGCCCACAGAGTCTCGGTCTGGGGACCGAGAGGGGACAGGATGGGAGGTGGCGCCCCCCTCACCCCTCTTCCCCCGCTGCCAGCCGGGGAGGCCACCCCGACCTCAAAGGGTGAGGACGCTTTGTCACCAACCTTGTTCCCCTCTTTCCTGGGTACCAACTACACAAGTCAGGTGCTGTCGGACAGTTTTAAATCTCAGCCCTGTGCGGTAGGGACACCGCTCACGGGCTCTGAGAGGCCAGCTGGTTTCCCAAACCTCATGCCTGGTGTGAGCCCAGGTCTGAGCCTAGAGCTCATGCTCTTGCTGCTATGCCCGTCACCACCGCTCTGCCTCCCTCTGACCCTTCCTTCCCCCTCCCTGTCCCGGCCACCGCCAGCCCCCCACCCCGGCAGAGAAAGGGGAGCTCACCATAGGTCAAAGGGCTGGGCTGTTCATAGGTGCCGCTGTCTCTCTGTGGCTGGGGACGTCGCCGGCCCTGGCTGTCTCGGAGCGGGGCAGGTTGCCTGGGGGGGGACCCCGTGGGAGGGCCTTTCATTTCCACGTAGCTGCTCTCCCGCGGGCTCCCCAGGAGGCTGGGCAGGTCCCGGATGGTGGCGTAGGGGTTCTCGCTGCTCAGGGAAGCCACGCTGGCCCCCAGCCCCTCTTCCGAGATGGGCCCTAAGGGCAGAGGAAGACAGTCAGGCTCCGCAGGGGCCCAGGCTCCTAGCCCCCAGCTCAGCCCGCTCCCTCGCCCCTGCGCCTGCGCCTTGGCTAGAGAAGGGCCGGGCCACCGCGGCTGCTGGAGCTGGGCGGGCGCTTCGGTCCAGGCGGACGCCACGGGGGGAGGGGAGGGGCAGTGAGTGCTCAGGTGCCCCCTCCTGTGGAAATGGAGCCTCCCCCGCTCAGCCGCGAACACCCCCACCAGAGGCCTGGGTCTCCAGGCTCCTACCCCGGTCCAGAGGCCCCAGCGGGGGCTCCCGGCGGCGCTTCCAGTCAGCGGGCAGGGTGCTGTGGTTATCGAGCCCCTGGAAGCCGGCGAACAGCTGACTGCCTGGAACCTAACGGGGGAGCCGTGGAACAGGGGCGGAGCACGCCAGGATGGAGCTTTCCGGAGACCGGGGTCTGGACCCAGCCCTCGGCAGCGCGCCCGCTCCCCGGCACTGACCTTGTTAGGGGGCGGGGGGTTCGGGGAGCACTGTGACAGGGTGTGGTAGCTGGGGTTGGAGTAGTAGTGGCTGTAGCCGGGGGGGACATCTGCACGAACAGACACAGGCGCGCCGTGACCGGCCGGTCTGGGAGCGGCTCGGGCCCCGCAGGTCAGCAGGCGGCCCCTCTGACCTCCCCCCTCCCTGCCGACGCCGCACCCCGCATCTTCCAGGTCCGGGGCGGGGGGCACACAGGAGCCCTGCCCCGCAGGGACAGGGAGGGGGGACACGGGAGCCCCGCCTGCCCCCGGCCCGCCCCCCCGCCGGCTCACCTGGTATGACGTACTCGGAGCTGTCCAGGCGCCCGCCGCTGTAGGCCACCGCCAGGTGCCGGTGCCCCTTGCCTTTCTGCCAATGGCGGTAGCCGACGAAGAGCCCCAGCAGGGCCACCACCAGGGAGCCCAGCACTGCGATGCAGATCACCGCCCCCAGCGAGTTGTAGGCCGCCGGAGAGGTGGGCATCATGGTGAAGGGCTCCTGGTTTCCTAGGGGCACGGGGTGGCCACTCGGCCTGGTGTCTCGGCTCTGCTGCAGCGCACGGGGCGCGTGCACAGGAGAGGCCCCAGTAGGGAGGCCGGGAGCACCAGGGGTCTGGGTTCTGGTGCCCTGGGGACAAGGACGGTTGGGGGGGCGGCTAGAGAAGAACTCACCAATCCTGCAGGGGGCACTGCTGTCCTCTGGGGGACACACACAGGCCCCAGTCTCCGGGTGGCACCTCTCCCCAGGACCGCACTGGCATGGCTGGGAACAGTTGGGTCCAAACATCCTGGGAGGGCAGCCTGGGAGGGAGGCAGGGAGGTGGGCGCAGTGAGGGGCCAAAAGCGGCAGTCTCCTCCTTGGGCTGGGGCGGAGTACGAGTTCCCCTTCCATGGGTACCTTCCAAGCAGAGGTGTCCCGTCCAGCCGGGGGGGCAGAAACAGCTCCCGTCCTGGGGGTGGCAGGTGCCCCCATGGCCGCACTGGCAGGACTGGGCACAGTCGGCTCCCCAGTGTCCTAGAGGGCACGCTGCAGGGGACAAGTGGCTGTCTGACGGGGCAGGGCCAGCCCCCTCTGACGGGTGCTCAGCCCCCAGCCTCACTGAATCTGCTCAGCCTTGGTCTCCCTGGGACACCAAGGTTTTGAACCACAGCTGCCCACGGGTGACTCACGGATGCTTATTAGCACGTGCCCAGCTGCCCACCGGAACCTGTGTTTGGTTATCTAAGAGCCATTTCAAAATGGGATGCCCAGGACCAGACAAGCAAAGGCCCCTATTACTCCCCCGCATTGCTTAGCTCTGGATTCTTTTCTTCTCTTTAACCTAGGACAGGAGTAAGCATCCATGCCATTTAAGGTGTAATTTCTGTGTACCTGACATTAGCAAATAACGTAATGGTAGCTGGGCCCAAATCCTATGGGGACGCTCCCCTCCATCACAGCCCGAGCCCGCCGCCCCTGAGCCCGCCCCCAACTTCTTCTGGGTCACTGCTGCTCACTTCTCCCTTCTGGCACCTGCAGTACTTGGGTTTTTGGACTAATCTCTTCCATGATGTTCTTTATACATTTACGTGGGGAAGAAACCACGTATAAATAAATATAAATTGAAAAGCGCAAAAGCAAAGAAAGAACATGTGCGACACCAAGCTCAGCCCCACCCCCCGCCTGCAGACAGAAGTCCCAAGCCGCAGCCCAGGCCTGGGTCCTGATGCAGTGTCCGGATGTTTTATCTAAAGCACTGAACCAAAGTGGGCCTGGAGGCTCTCGCGCCCCCCCGCGGCGGAATGGAAGCCCGGTGCTCAGCACGCGCGCGCGCTCACACACAAGCCGCCACCTACGCTGGGAGCAATCGGGCCCCGTCCAGCCGGCCAGACAGTAGCAGGTCCCGTCCGAGGGGTTGCAGGAGGAGTGGTTGGCACACTTGCAGGGCACACAGCGTTTGCCATAGCGGCCCGGCTGGCAGGCTGGGGGAAAGGGGCCTGTGGTGACTGGGGGCAGGGGCCACCCCTGCGTCAGCTGAGGGCCCACCAGCTCCCTCCCTCCTCCACACTGCAGAAGACTCCCAGAGGGGCCGTGGGGGCTTCTGGCGTCTGACATTGGCCCGCACCCTCCTGCTGGCGAGGGAAGGAAGGAGAGGGAGCCTCACTTCTCTGGCAGGAGGGGCCTCGGAATCCAGGAGCGCACACGCAATTGCCATTCTCTGGGATGCAGGTGCCCCCGTTCTTGCAGGTACAGCTCTTACTACAGTTGGCTCCCCAGAAGCCATCGGGGCAGGGCAGGTGGCAGCGGGCCCCTGGGGAGAGAAGGGCAGGGTGAGCCCGGCCGCCCCCTCCCCCGGCTCACGTCCACGGGGGCTCTTCTGGGCACATTTCCTGTGGGATCCGTCCCCCGGCTCTGGGGGGCCCGGGGCTGGGACACCTCGATGCTCACCCGTCCAGCCGGCCTGGCACTGGCAGTGTCCGCGGACAGGCTCGCAGCCGTCGGAGTGGTCACAGTCACAGCGGCGGGCACAGCCCTCCCCAAATTGCCCTTTCTTGGAGAGGGAGTGGAGGGCGGGGCAGGCCAGTCAGGGGGTGGGGGCTGCTGTGACCTGCCCTCCCGCGGGCAGATGGGCTGCGGAGCACTTACCGGGCAGGGGAGCTGGCAGTGGGCTCCATGCCACCCCGGGGTGCAGGTGCAGGCTCCAGTTTGGGGGCTGCAAGCTGCCTCGTGGGCACACTGGCAGCTAGCATTGCAACCGAAGCCCCATGTTCCGGGCGAGCAGGGCACGGAACAGTTACCACGCTGCCAACCTGAAAGAGGGGCCCCGCAGAGAGGCATGGGGATCCCGCCCCTCCCCACCAAGCAGGCGCAGCACCCGCTGTGCCCGGCTCTGGGCTGGGAGCTGAGAGTGGGAGTGCAGGTGCTCGCGGCCCACGCAGGGGGCTAGCGTGTGCACCGGTAACACGCTAGGTGGCCGCTGGTGGTGCACCACTCCCTCCTGGGGCCTGCAGAATGGGGGTTGGGGGTTTTGGCAGCAAACCCCAAACCAGGTACCTAAATGAGTAATGCAGATCACGTGTAAGACTGCAGGGAGGAGTGGGGACTGGAGACCGGAGGCGGGTGACACATCACCGAGAGCCAGCCCGATACAACCGGCCCGGTCAGAACACAGCCTGAAGGCTGCCAGCCGGCCGCCCGGGGTGGGGGCGGGGGGGTCAGAAGCCCTTCCGGGCCCTGCCAACGCGGGGTTCTCGATGACTGAGGACGAGGGATGCTTGCCCGAGAGGTGCCTTCTGGCCTGGGCCTTTAAGCACAAGCAGGATTTTTGTGGTTGAAGAAAAGCAAAGTGGATTTTCCAGGAAGGAAGTAGCCTGGCGACTTTCCCACCGTCCAGCTGCGACCCGGGGGCTCCGCCCCTGCCCTCGGGCCCCCCTTCTTCCTCGTGGCCCCGCCCCCAAGCCGCCCTCCCCGGAGACCCCGCCCCCTCACCCTCCTTGCAGACGCAGGCGCCGTCGACCGGCGAGCAGGCGATGGCGTTGTCGCAGGAGCAGCGCAAGTTGCAGTCGGCTCCATAGGTGTCGGGGGGGCAGAGGCTGGCGCAGTGCGGGCCCTGAAGGCGGGGGGCCGGTGAGGGGGCGGCCCGGCCCCTCCGCCTCGCCCCCCCCCCGGCCCTCCCCCGCGCCGCGCCTCACCGTGTAGCCCGGCGCGCAGCTGCAGCGGCCGCTGTCGGGCTGGCACACGCCGCCGTGGAGGCAGAGGCAGTGCTCCTGGCAGCCGGGCCCGTGCGTGTCCCGCGGGCAGCTCTCGTTGCAGTGCAGGCCGGCCCAGCCCGGCAGGCACGAGCATTCCCCGCTCATCGGGTGGCAGCTGCGGCGGGAGCGGGCGGCGCCGTCGGACGGGGTCCGCGCACCTTCCCGGGCTCCCCGGGCTCCCGGGCTCCTCCGCGCGACTGGCGCGGAGGGCCAGGGGCTTCGCTGAACGGGGGGGGGGGGGGGGGGGGGGGGGGGGGGGGGCGTTCCGAGCGCTCCCCCGCCCCCACCCCCGAGGCCCCTCCCTCGCCCTTCTGTGACATCTGTCCAGCCCTGGGGTCCCTCCTCCGCGGCTTCTGCGCCCAGGGCCTCTCCCACTGGCGTCCCGCCCCTGAGCGCCGTCCCGCGGCACACCTGAGGCTGTGCTCCGGGTCGCAGGTGCAGGGCTCCTGGCAGCTGAGGCCGTAGAGGCCGTCGGGGCAGAGGCGCTCGGTGCAACGGTCCCCGGTGAAGCCGTGTTCGCACAGACACGCGCCGTTGGCCGGGAAGCAGCGCGCGCCCTGGGCGCAGTCGCATATCTCCGCACAGTCCTGGCCGAAGCGGCCCACGGGGCATTCCTCACGGCACCTGGGGGCCTGCCGAGTGAGCCTGGCGCCGAGCACCCCCGCCCCCCACTGCTCCCGCCCTAGCCAAAGCCACTCACCGATCCCCCGTGTAGCCCGGAGCACAGCGACACTGCCCAGTGAATCGGTCGCAGAGGCCACCATTGTGACAGTGGCACTCTTGGGAGCAGTTGGATCCGTGGAAGCCCTCTGGGCAGGGCAGGGAGCAGATGGTGCCCTGGAGAGATGGAACATGGACAGCCCCTCCCCATGGGCACAGGACCCCTTGATACCCTCATCCCTCAAACCCCTGCAGGGTCACAGAGCCCGCTCCCTTCACACACACCCTCCTCCCAGCCCTGCAGAGAAGCACCCCATGGGCTCAGGCCACACCCTTCCTACCATCCAACCAGGTGGGCAGCTGCAGGAGCGCTGGGGGGCCTGGTAGACACCCCCGTTGTGGCAGGGATTGGTGCCGGGGCAGAAGCCAGCGGGGCCCGGGAGACAGGGGATCTCACAGCTGCTGGGCAAAGCAGCGAGGTCAGGGCAGGCGTAAGCAGCCCTGGCCTCCCCTTTGCCTCCGAGGCCTGGCCCCTGCGTGCTTCTCCAGGAGCAAACCCTGACCTCGGAGCCCAGCACGGCAGCCAGCCTGCGAGTGCCCCCCTTCCCTGTTGGGGACAAGAGGAGTCAGAAAGCAAAGGTTTCCGGGACCAGAAATGGTGGGACAGCCGGCACCACCGGACGGGGTAGGGTGAAGCCTGCGCCCGTCCTCTCCCACCCCCCACCCCACACCTCTACTCCTGCTGTTGCAGGGGGTGGGGGGCGGGGGGCTGCCCACCCTAGTTTCTGTGCCCCAGAGAGGGCTCCTATCCGGAGGACCTGCTCCGTGAGGCCCTGAGCGTCTCCCCCCCAGTCCCCTGCGTGGCCATGCCTCCTCGAGACAGGCTTCTCTGGGACCATGTCAGCCCCACTTTGGGATACCCGCTCACACACGCGCAGGCTCCTGTCACCTGCACAGAGAGCCTTCAGGGGGAGGGTGCGGCCGCTGCCTTACAGAGAGGGAGACGCTCAGGGAGACTCAACGGCCAGTGGCAGAGCTGGGACGGGACCTTGGCCTCTCCATTCTGTGTCACTGGGAGCCCGGCCCGAGTCCCCCCATATCGCACGTGTGCCCCGAGTGGTCCTGTGCCCGTGACCCGCATTGTGCACCTGGGCCCCGTCCTCTCCGGGGGGCAGAAGCAGGCTCCGGTCTGGGGGTCACAGGGCGCTCCGTGGCACCTGCAGTGTAATCCGCAGGCGGGGCCGTACTGGCCGGGGGGGCAGGGCTGGAGGCAGCGTGGGGGCTGCAGGCCCGGGGGGCAGAGGCAGGCTCCACTCTTGGGGTCGCAGGAACTGCTCTTCCCACAGTGGCAGGGCTCGTCACACTGAGGCCCCCACACGCCTGGGGCACAGGCTGTGGGATGAGGAGGGCAGAAGGGGGTCACTGGGGTCTCCCCCTCCCTAGCCTCCATCCCGCCCCCGACGCCCGTGCCCTGTGCCCCACCTCGGAAAAGGCAGCTGGCTGCCTGGGGCTTTGGGCACCCGTCCTGGTGGGGGGGGGCTAAGCCCCCTGAGTGGCAGGGAGGGTGAAGCCCCGCCCCCCCCAGCCCGCCAGCACTCACCACTGGAGCAGTCATCCCCTCGCCAGCCCTGCTCGCACTGGCACCGACCGGGAGCCACACAGCGGCCATGGACGCACTCCTGGGCACAGAGCGCTGCGGCAGAGGTGGAGGGGGTGAGAAGCGCTTCCCCTGCCCCCACCGGCACGTCCCCTCCGAAGCCTGACCCGGGGGCCTGGCCCTCCCAGAGCAGCACCTCTGCGGCAAAGAAGGGCCGGCAACTCAGCCCAGAACTCGACAGAAGTTCAGAGTTCAGGCTCCCCAGCCCCTTTTGGTGACATTCTCCAAGCACTGCAGTTGGGAAAACCGAGAGGGGCCCCTCGGTGGGAACCAGACTGGGCTGATCGACCCCGGTGGGCCGGGGCGGGGCAGGCGGCCGGGAGTCTCTGTGGGGTGGGGGCGGGGCGAGGAGAGCAGGCTCCCTTTGCCGGGGCTTGTGGGGGGCAGGCAGGAGAGCCGGGGCAGCAGTGAGGAGTCAAAGACAGACACACAGAGAGCCGGGGAGGGAGAAACACGGGGTCAGCTGGGACAGAGGTAGCTAGTGGCCGATGCTGGCGGTGGGAGGCAGAAGGGAGGGACGGGAGGACGGACTCACGGACACAGGTGCCCCCGCTCTCATAGAAGCCTTGGCAACAGCGCAGGCGTTTCCGGTGCTCCGTCCTCACCACCTGGCGGTACACTGGCCTGTAGACGACCCTAGGGGACCCCGAAGGTGGCCCTCAGTGCCCCCTGGGAGGCCGGGCACAGCTCACGCCCAGAAGAGGCACGCCCTCACTGCCCCCCAACCACACGCACGTGTGCACACACACCCCACGCAAGCCCCCCAAACCTCCCCTTCGGTGCTTTGAGGCCAAATGCCTCCTCGGCCCTCCCAAGTTTCCGAGAAAAGCAGGAGGGTGTGGAGGACCCCGGCCGTTGAGGCGGCGCTCAGCCCAGGGTGGTTGGGGGGCAGGGATCCAGGGGGCACTCACGTGGGCTGGGGGCAGGCGAGGGGGCTCTCCCAGGGCCGGTCACAGGGCTCCGAGGGGAGCAGGCTGAAGGGGCGCGAGTGGGACTCCTTGGTGACGGTGGTGAAGCTGCAGGAAGGGTGAGGTCGGGCTCAGGGCTCAGGGCGGGGGAGGCCAGGCTGCCGGGGGCCCTCGGGGAAGCAGGGGTGTGAGGGCTTGGCCACGGCAGGGAATGAGGGTTTGCTCCCCAAGCCTCGGGGGAACCCCTATCCTGGCCCCCTCTCTCAGGAGGGGACTTCTCAGAATTGGAATATTCCTGGGACGCCCCGTCATTGCCCCCTCCTCGCCCTGTGGGACCAGAGCGGTCTGTTTCTCCCTCCACGGGAGACTGAGCTAGAATTGATTCCTGGGCCCAGCTGAAGGAGGCAGGTTGAAGCATTTCTGGCCAAACCCTGACCTGGGCCTTGTTCCCCGACCCCATCCCTTTTGCTCCCCCTGGACCAGCCCCCCGTTTGCTCCATAGTGAATGGCCCCCACCCTGCGTTCTGTCCTGCAGCAGCTTCCCACGGGGACCAGGGGACAGGGGTGAGGAAAGGACAGAGGCAGCCCCTGCAGGGGAGCAGAGAGAGAGCAGAGACAGGACTGGGAGGGGAGGGAGGGAGGGCTGGGGAGAGGCAGGCAGGCAGGGAAGGAGAGGGAGAGGAGACCCCGCAGGCAGCTGGGGGGCTGCGGAAGCAGCAAGGGCCCCTCACCTTTCCCAGAAGCTGCAGGTGTTGGGGTCACTGGGGTTGAGGGCTCCAGCCAGGCCCAGGCCCAGGCCCAGGGCCAGGAGGGGGAGGGGGCACAGAGGCAGGAACATGGACGAGGCCGGGCTCTGGGCAGGCGCTGGACAGCTGCGCATCTACAGGGACCAGAGGGGGCTCCTACAGAAGACACCAGGCTGTGGCCTCTGGTTCCCCCCCCCCCCCCCCCCCCCCCCC
>JAQQSY010006949.1:0-10749 GCA_028646535.1 Procyon lotor
AAACGAACTAAGGGTGGCTGGGAGGCAGGGGGGGAGGGATCAGGTGGCTAGGTTGTGGACATTGGGGAGGGTATGTGCTATGGTAAGTGCTATGAAATATGTAAGCCTGATGATTCACAGACATGTACCTTGGGGCAAATAATACATTATATGTTAATAAAAATTAAAAAAAATACTTATAATAGACATTAAAATGATAGTGGTGATCAACTGAGTTCCAAGGTCTGAACCATTTTTTTTCTTTTCCTTACACATGACAATAATTTCAAAATTTCCCTTAAAAGATATAAATTAGTATTATTATCTGGAACAGAAAACACACATATGACAACAACCATAATAGAATATTTTTCCAGTTTAGCTGAAAAAATTAAAGACAAAAAAATGAAACTCCACAGGTGAAAAAGTTTCTGAAGGGGTCAAGATTTTCAAAGGAATATTCTTTTTTTTTTTTTTTAAGATTTTATTTATTTATTTGACAGAGAGACAGAGAGATCACAAGTAGGCAGAGAGGCAGGCAGAGAGAGAGAGAGGAGGAAGCAGGCTCCCTGCTGAGCAGAGAGCCGGATGTGGGGCTCGATTCCAGGACCCTGAGATCATGACCTGAGCCCAAGGCAGAGGCTTTAACCCACTGAGCCACCCAGGTGCCCCACAAAGGAATATTCTTACAGAAAGTGCCATTTGGTATTTGGAGAAGCTTTTGGGTATCACTTGAATCAGGAAGAGGAAAACATTTAAAAGGAGAAAGGGAGACTTGGAGAAGAGACAGAAGTTACAAAGGTGTACAAACACCCAGAGACAGACTTGGCCCACCTCAATCTCCCATCTTTTTCTCTTCTTACATTCTCTAACCATGTATAATACTACACGCTTTGCAAAACAAGATTCTTCACTGCCCATGCTATAAGACCTGTTTCTCTTTGCCTTTAACCTCTAGGACTGGGCCCTATTCTGGGTTCCACTTTGCTAGGCCTACCTCTCCTTCCTTTGTATATTCAGAGGGCAACCTGAGATCACTAGCTCTTCAAAGGCAGAAATATCTTTATCTTTCTCACTATTCTCACAATACACACCCAGGTATCTTGAGTATGGGAGAGATTCAGTTAATAGAAATTCTGAGCCACAGCTGGTGGACTGTACCTCTAGAAGCAAAGGTATAATAAGAATGATGTGAAAGAGAAGGAAAGAAAGCAATGCCACTTCATTAATACTTCATTAATTAGATTAGTCGAGCCCTCACCAGGTACAAAAGCACCGCAGTGGGTGGTGTGGGGAATATAAGAGGGGTAAGGGCTGTTCTGTCTTGGTAAGACAAAGTAAGCACCCAGAGGATCAATCTTCTCAGAGATAACAACTATAAACTCTGAACAAAAAAATGCAAAACCTAACTATGCAAAGGCACTGGAAACTGAACAAAAGCAACAGATTTTGGGGAGGGAGCCAAAACTAAAAATGACACCACATAGGGTACTTTTTCTCATTTCTGCAGTTTTCACCCAAGTGTGGTCTATAGTCCTGGTGTAGTATATGGGTGCACGTGCTGACGTCCCAATAGAAACTGGCCATCTTTCTAATCTGAAGAGCACAGAGCCTAGGGCAACTCCTGCTGCCAGCAATTGAGAGTGTATCCTTAAAAGGAGAGAGCTGGAGCAGGAGAGACCCTGATTCTGTGTATAAAACCTACCACAGCCCCTGACTGAACCCTGGGCCCTGCATGCACAGAGTGGACTGCGGACAGCCCAGGAAGGGGAAAAATTTTAAAGGACCTCAATTTGAGCTCCTAGACACATCAGGCAAGATAAAATTAGCAGGTAGAGGAACAAGACTGTGGCTTTTCCCTTCCCATCTCAGTGCAAGCAAAGATGGAGTATGTTCCCTCTCCAAGAGAGGGGATGCCTTTCAAGAGATACAGTCCCAGGGACTGTGAAGCAGCAGGCCATCTTAAGGGAGAAGCAATATCTCATCTCTCAGTTGAATGTCTGTTTATATAATGGATTTCCTAATCACACTTCTGTGTATATTTGAGCAAGGGAGAAGAAGCTAGAGAGAAAAGACCAACAACGTGAGGAGGCAGTGTGGGAAGGCTGTGCTCTCTGTGTTTGGCATGAACACACAGATGAGTTGGGTGAATACATTTCCTGAGGATCACTAGTCAGGTTTGAGCTGTTTTGCTGGTACCATGCCTATGAATGCTATTGACAGGCAAGAGACTAAAGTGGGTACATTGAGTGGTCAAGACTAAGGAGGATGCCAAAAAGAGGTCATGTGGGAGCATATCTTATTCCCCTACAAGAAGCCAGCACTAAATGCCTGTCATGTACCAGGCATCATCAGCCAATTAAAATCTCAGAGTACGTGGCATGTGGGTGGCTTAGTCAGTTAAGCGACTGACTCTTGATCTCAGCTCAGGTCATGATTTCAGGGTCCTGGGATCGAGCCTCAGTTTAGGCTCTATGCTCAGAGAGGAGTCTGCTCCTCTCTTCCTTCCTCTGTCCCCACCCCTCCCCCCCACCAGCACATGCATGCACGAGTATGCATGCTCTCTCTCTAAAATAAATAAATCTTTAAAAATAAATAAATAAAATGTCAGAGCAGCATCAGTTAAAAAAAAAAAAGAGCCTTTTAAACACTTTTCTTCATCTCAACCTCAGCTTCAACTACCTGCAGATTGAAGGCCTTAAGACAGACAAGCAGCAGGAATATGAGAACAGCCTATGCTCTGTCCCCCTTTACAAAACCTTGAGCCAGGAGTCAGGCCTGAGCTCTTGATGAGAGGAAGAGCTTTTGTGAAGACAAGCGGAGTGTTCAGTAATTTAAATTATTCTGCAGGCTGTCTCGAGGTTGCCTGATAATGAGATAACAGGTACTGGGGTTTCCTCTCTCCACTCTCCAAGGAAAAGCTACCTTCCAACTCAACTTCTCATGGAACCAGGGTCTCCAGATACAGAGAGCTGACATTTTCCAACACTTCCCTAAACACCTGCCACCAAAACTAAGCTTGGCACCTGAGCCCCAGATGTTTATTCACCCCTGTAAAGCCATGTGTACAACTGTCCTAATAAAAGAGAGAGCAATAGGGGCATAATGGGTGGCTCAGTGGGTTAGAGCCTCTGCCTTCAGCTCAGGTCATGATCTCAGGGTCCCGTCCCGGGATGGAGCCCTGAATTGGGCTCTCTGTTCAGCAAGGAGCCTGCTTCCCCTTCTCTCGCTGCCTGCCTCTCTGCCTACTGGTGATCTCTCTCTCTCTCTCTGTCAAATAAATAAATAAATAATCTTTTTTAAAAAAAAAAAGAGAGAGCAACAGAGGGTCCCTCTCTTCCTGGAGTAGTCCCACAGTGAATCCAGCAGTGCCCTGTCTCAAATATGCCTCTTTTTCAGTTAGGATGCTAAAAAAAAAAAAAAAAAAAAAAAAAATGGGGATATATCCATCTGCTGAAACTTATCTCTGAGTTTCTACCTGAACCAAGTGACATTTCTGTCATTCCCAATGACATTAAAATAAATGTGAGATTCAAATTTTAAACTGGGCTATATCATAATGAATTGAACTTGACTGGGACTTTTTTTAAATAATAGGAAGTGACTAGAAAACTATGGAATCCACCCAAGATATTACGATGTGGCAAAGGGAGACACAGCATAGTACAAGTAGTTGGAGACAAAATAAAAAGCATTCTACAGGTTACTCCTGTGGATGGGGCCTTCTTGGATGGAGATCACCTGGCTGGGTGCCTATGAAATTGCCATGGATGGTTTTAGGAGTTAAGAAGTCCCAATCAAAGAGATTAAGAAACCTTGAAAATACACATCCACAGGCAAGGGGCTGAAACTTCCATGTAAAGGAGTTTTAGTAAAAACAACAGATAATCTTAGAATTATTTTTGTTTCATTGTACAGAGTGGTTGTGATGGGAATTGGAGGACAGAGGAATCAGGGCGAGGGAGAATGACTGCCATGGGAAAAACACTTTGAAGATGTGAATTTGGGCAGTGTGACCCTGATGGAGAGGACAAGAAAGAGAGGGCGATAGGGACCAAAATCCAGCTGGCTGATTTCAAACAGCTCTGCTCAGTTTATCTCCACCCCCAGCCTGCCCCCTATCCCAAGACAGAAGCTGTGGGAAAAGGTCTGTTTCACCCTCCATATCCTCAGTACTCTCTTTTTAAATGGCTGCAATGAGCTCTCCAAAAGAATTTACTTAACCATATTAGTAACATCTTACATGATGCAATTTTAATCTTGTCAGTGAAATAGCTGCAATTAAAACAAATTATGTTTTTCCATTCATAGCTTCATTCAGATAGCATATCTGATAGATTCTTTTAAAATGTTAACTTTTATCAGTCTTGTCTTATTTCAAAATTAATTCATGTTTGTAGTATAGTATTTAGAAAATTCGAGTGCAGGGCAAGTCCACATTTGTGTAGTTCCCCATGGTGGCTCCAGTACCCAGCTTGGTGCAGCAAAAAGGATAGGAAACCACCTGTGATTTCCATACTAATAGATAACTACCTTTACTTTTTGATACCTAGTTTTCCAGTCACATGTGTTTATACACAAATAAGTGCATGCATCTGTGTGTAAAATGTGTGTTTACATCATTTTACAAAGCACGAAGTCAGATGGCTGTTACGGGGCACCTGTGGGAAATACCCTATGAGGATGAGACAAAACTTTGGGACCACTGCTCCTACTAGTCCCAATATTTGACTTTCCAAAGCAGCAGAATAAATGACTTCTGCAAAACAATTTCTTAAATCTCCCCTCCTATTTGGAGTATCCTGTTCTTTTGCTTTTATTTCTGTGTATGAATTAGAGAGAAGCATCTCTTTATGTATAAATAAGATTAAAGTAGTTGTAACTACTACATTTCAACATAGTAGAGCTCTCTAGCATCAGTCTCCCAATCACAGACTGAGAAAACACCAGCTGGGGTCAGGAATATTCAGGCGGTTGAAGATTTCTACTTTCAAGGACAGCAGTTCATCTTTCTGTGTGTCCAGGGAAATAATGAATACACTGTGGTACATTTATGCATTTGGATATACCAGTTAAAAAACACACTTAAATTCCACTTAGCAACATATGTAAAATCCCAAATACAGAATTTTAAGAGAAAAGGCAAGTTGCAGAATTAGAGGTATGGTATAATGCCATGTATATAAAAACAAAAAAAAATTTTTTTAAAGATTTTATTTATTTATTTGACAGAGAGACAGAGAGATCACAAGCAGGCAGAGAGGCAGGCAGAGAGAGAGAGAGGGAAGCAGGTTCCCCGCTGAGCAGAGAGCCCGATGCGGGGCTCGATCCCAGGACCCTGAGATCATGACCTGAGCTGAAGGCAGAGGCTTTAACCCACTGAGCCACCCAGGCGCCCCCAAAACAAAAATTTTTTTAGTTTAAAAACAAAAATGTGAAGTGTACCTTTTATGGATACATTCCTTTGTAGTAAAAATTAAAAATATGCATCAGAATGATACAGACAAATTTAAGGAGATGCATTAGCTTAGGGAGAAAAGGAAATGACATCACAAGTGGTACAAGATGATTTGAATTCAATCTGTGATGTGTTGGTCCTTAAGCTGAGTCCATATACTCAAAACCATATACTCAAACCCACCAATTCCATGCCTGGAATATTACATAATTCAAAAAAATAGATGACATAATTAGCATCTTCAGATACTTGAAAAGCTGGCATGCTCTTGATAGAGAGTATCATGACTTGTGAACAAAACTATTATAAAGGCAATTTTTGATCATTCTTTGGAAAAACCTAAGAGGGTTGTATAAAAAGTGAAAAACAGCATCTCCTATTTGGCTAAAGAGTGAAATGGAGCTAAGGCTTTCAGGAACAGCAAACCACAGTGGAAACAGAGCTTATTTGTTTTTGTTTAAAGAACAAACATTTCTTTTTCCTATAAAATTTCTAGGATGTAACCTGAAAGAGCTTTACATTATTTTACATTAGTCTTACTTTCATTATTTTTTGTTCACTGTGTATCCTTGGAAGCCCCTCAACCCCACTTAAGTTTGGCTTCTCAGGCTGGATTTCCTGCTGCTTCTATCTTTCACACTGCCATCTGGCACTGCCCAGGCCAGGTGGAAATGCTACTCAGATTCCCTTCCCAGCTGCATTACTGTCCTCCTCTGTATCAGCTGTAAAGGCTCACTGGTACCCCTGTGAGATTCGGAGTTCCCCTGTCTGGAGAGATTCAAAAAGAAGGAGATAGTTGGGGAACTGGAGAAGGGAGTCTATCGGAATCTGGTACAGTGGAGCAGATAACCTCTGTGTGTTTATTTCTATATTCACCCAATCCAGAAAATCTTTGGTGCTTACTTTGTGTTTACTTTGTGCAAAGCACCTTGTTTGTTCAGTTTCTATAGTTCTAGGCCATGTCTTTGCAAATGTGTCTGTTTCCACCAAAAATGAAGATCAGGACAAAGGGAGAAGAAACTTATTTAGGTAAACAACAGGCAAGCAGCCAGGCCGTGGTCTGCAGACCCACAACTTTTAGTCTTATTGCCAAGAGCACTATGAGAGTCGCAGGAACGTTTTAGAGATAATAGTTAAATTCAACAGACTCATACATGTCTCACCATGGAAGAGACCCTAAAGGTCATCTAGTTCAAACACTTCATTTTACAGATGAGGAAACAAAATGGAGGTTTGGTCGCTAACTGATTGCAGTACCTAGTCTCAGATAGAGTATTTCCTTTCCAACCTTGAAGGTTATGTTCCTAAAAATCCCTATGGGAAAGAGAAATTATGTTTGAGGAACTTATGACCTTTAGAGGAAAACAGTTTGGGAAGTAAGATAGTGAGTGAATCTGAGAAAGTTATATAATTGTTTTACACTTACTAACATGAAATAACACAAATGCCATTGATATTCACCTTATTTTACGCTAAACAAATTTGTAATGATGAGTCCCTTAAAACTTTTATTTACTTTTCAGAATTCCTTATTACCAACTCTATATTTCCTTTTTGCAAATAACAGTTACAATGGTTTTCTGTTTCAGAAATAATAGTTTCAAATATTTTAAAAAATAGTTTTCTGTTTCAGGTCCCATGGTCTTTACTTTCTTGTGCCTTTGATATGGTCATTCTACGGTCTCTCTTACCTTGACTCCATGACAACTCCATTTCATCCTGATTCTTCTCCCCCTTTTTTAGCTGTTCCTTCTCTGTTGCACTTTAACTGTAGCTATGCACCAAAATTATTCCCTAAACTTTAACCTCCTCTCACTGGTTTCCCTACCACTATTTGACTAGGTCCTATCAAATAAACCTTCTGAATCCCTTTCTGATAGGTGTTTTCCCCTCTATTCCTGCTGTTACTGCCTTGATTCAGGATATGATCATCTCTCACTCAAACCACTGCAGTAATCTCCTTACTGATTTGTCACTAGTTTTCCTCTCTCAAATGCTTGATCTGCGATGTAGTCTGAGTAACATTTTTCTTATGACTGCCTACAGCTTACCATACTGCCTACAGAACACTGTGCAGACTCCTAGCTCTTAAATCCTTTGCTCTAGCTATCTTAATGTACTGAATCTACTTAATGTTCCCTAATGCACTAGGATTATTTGTCATCTTTTTTTGGCGACTTTGTCAACAGATGGTTCTTTATCAAATGTCCTTGACTCTGCCCCATTTCTCTTCTCATGCATCACTACCTACCTGACTGGTGAACACCTTTTTTTCTTCAAAGACTCTGCTCAACCATCACCTTTCCTTGAAGGTACCATCTCCTACTCTCTTTCAGCATACTTCAGTGAGAAGAATAGGGGCTTTCTACCCAGAAATCTGAAAGCTTCTATTCACAATTCCTATTGTCTTCTCCCCTCTTTACAACTGAATGTGTCCTCTTTTCAACAAAGGCCCGTCCCTGCTTTGTGCTTGGGATTCCATTCCACTCACCTTCTCAGGAAGGTACTTCAAGGTACACTTTCTCTATGAATTATTTCCACCAGCATATAACATAATCTGGTATGACTGTCCTAAAAATAAAATTTAAAAGCTCTGTATCAATCCACATGTCCTTCCAGCTACCATCTCATTCTTTTATTTCACAATAAAACCCCATAAGATGGTTATATATACACAGTGCCTTCACTTTTTTCACTTCATGCCCACTTTGTAATTCACTGAAAACTAGTATTCATCCTCACAACCCAATTGGTCACTAAATGCCTCCATATTATTAAACCCACATTTTTACCTCAGAACTTTCAACAACATTCAATAATTGACCTACTCTTCTCTCAAAGTTCTCTCTGTTTTCAGCTTTCATGATTCCATATTTTCCTGTTTTCCCCTCTCCTTCTCTACCCATTCCTTCTAAGTCCTCTTTGTGTCTCCTCTATCATTTCTCTAAAACTGATTTTTTTAGTACTCCGATCTAAACCCCAAGCATAATGTTTCCATAAATGATGTCATCCATCTTCATGACTTAAAATACTATTTTCAGGCCAACAACGCTTACATTTGTGTCTTTAGTTCTAACCTTTCCTCTGACCTCTTGATTGATACAGCTATCTATGTAACACACTTTCACGGTTGCTTCACAGTCAACTCACATAAATATATCTAAGATCCAGTTTTTATTTCCCTCTGAAAACCTCCTTCCATCGTCCCTGTCTTTGGCACCATCTTTGACCTGGCTGTTCAGACATGAAACCTGGGAGTCACTCATAATTCCTCCCTGTCTCTCTTCCTCTACATCTAACTGATCACTAAGTCCCATCATCTCTGTCTTCTAAATGTATTTCAAGGTGCATTTCACTGTCACAACTTCACTGTCCAAGGTCTCACGATCTTAAACTTATCTGCTACAATATCCCCAAACTTATCTCCATGCACACAGAAAATAGCCATGCCCATCCCTAATTGATTCTCTACACAACCACATGAAGTCTTTTTTAAAACGCAGATCTCAGCATGACACTCCTGACATAAAATCTCACTTTGCACTCTGTCTTACGACCAGGCTTACTGATGTGGTTTGTAAGCCCTGCTGATCAACCTCCTATCCAGATCCCCAAGTTTAGCCTACACAGATTTTCCCTCACCCTCCACACTTTAGACTCCCTGACTCCTGATATTTTCTCAAGCAAGTTGGTTTCTTTCTCATCTCAATCGTTTACACAGTTTCCTTTGCTTAGAACTCCACTCTCCCTGATGTTCTTACAAAGGACTTAATATGTTCCTTAGGTCCTGGCTTAATGTCATCTTTTCAGAGAAATCTTCCCTGGTGACCTAACTTTGTCAATTTCCCATTCATTCTTTATCTCTTTGTCCTGTTTGTTTCTGTAATTTATAATTAAATATTTTTCTCCTCATTTTGTTACTCTTTGTTTCCTGCTATTTCTTCTACTTGGCTCTGTAGAAGGCTCTGCATAACTGCCCAAAATATATCCAGTGCCTGTCTGAGTGCTTATCACCTAGTAGCACTAAATAATTATTTGTTGAATAACTTAATGATTTTTACAGTCATATAAGTGGTTTTTTTTTTTTTTTTTTTGATTGACTGAAAATAGATTGCCTGAGGTGACATGTAGGATCAAAGAGTAAGGCGTAGAAGATAGCACCACTTTGGGATAAAATTTTACTTCAAAGTCAGCAATACTTCAAGAAACAGTTATTAGTGTTCCTGGGACCATTATGCCATTATCTACTCCAGCCTACTTTGGCACATTAGTATCTCTACTTACTGACCTTTTGCATAAGAATAGAATAAAAAGTGGCTTGAAACCATGAATACCTTAGGTTTGACATTTAAAAATTCATTCTCAGAAAAAATAATATCCTGATTATCTTTGATTGTGCTAAAAGATTCTAACATTGTATTTCATTTTGAATGCTCTATTAGGATTCTCTAAAGAAACAGAACATTATATATATATACACACACACACAATATTACATACATTCTTTATGTAATGTATCTTCATTATATATATATGTAAATATATATATATATATATATATATAGTAAAATTTATTTTGAAAGAGAGAGAGAAAGTGAGTTGAGGGGGAAGAGACGGAGACAGAGAGAAAGAGGGAATCTCAAGTAGACTCTGCACGGAGCACAGAACCTGAGATTATGACCAGAGCTGAAATCAAGAGTCAGACGTTCAACTAACTGAGCCATCCAGGCACCCCATTTTACATATTATTTTTTGTCTTCTTCCATGTTAGGCTAGTGGGCCCAGGGACGCCAAGAGTGGACAAGATGGTCACAGAGTTTCACAAGATGGTGGCTCAGGACTTTCCACCATGGGGCTTCCTGTCTCAGAGACTTTCCAGATCACCCCACAACAATGAAAAACAAATCTGACTATAAACCTTGCATTCCTTTTTCTGTATAATGAGCTGACAATTAATTGGTGTATTTTGTATCCCTTATATACATAAACCACAGCCAATCAGATACCCAGCAAACCCTCCACACCCTAAGACCTCTAATCAAAAACCCCTCAGCCCTACCCCTGGGCACGACTTCCTTGGCCCTCTCCTAACCCGGACCAAGGAACCTCGCCTGAGAGTGCCTCCATTAAATCTCTCTCGAACCACTTGCTGAGTCTGAATCTCTCCATTATCCTTCCTTTTTTCCGTTGCTGAGACCTTACATTCCATTTCAAGAGCTTTCTTAAATTACATATTTTTTCTATTTTATTTTGTTGGCCTTCTTTTGGGGAAATTTACTAATGCACAAATTGGATTTCCTCTGTCTTCTATA
>JAQQSY010006950.1:0-10748 GCA_028646535.1 Procyon lotor
CTCCATCACCTCCCTTGGTGCTCTCCCCATCACCTCCTTTGGTGCTCCTCCATCACCTTAGTGCTCCCCCCATTACCTCCCTTGGTGCTCCCCCCATTACCTCCCTTGCACCTAGTTTTCTGGTGTGCTTCTGACTTGGCAGGACCTCAGCCGACTGGTGGGTCCTGCGCTGAATCCTCACACGCTCTTAGCTCAATACCTTGAGTGCCTTCTGCCTCTCCTCCTGAGCTTTTCCTCATTTTGAACATGAACTGTTTCTCATAAATGTGAGGTCCTGGCTTCTAAGTATGTGGGGCCTTTCTTAGTTGGCCTCCTCCGCCTCATTTCCAGGTTGGCACGTGGTCCCCTCACCGTGGGGTCTGTGCTGGGTGCCTGTGTGGTGACCGCAGTTTTGGCTGCGGCGAAGTCCCTGATGGGGCACAGGTGCAGCCTGTAAGCCCTGCCGCGTCCTGCTCAGGTGACTGACAGCTGCAGGGAGGCCGTCCCCGATCTTGGGGTGGGATGTGGGGCCCGAGCCCCGGGGTGTCTGCCCTGCCCCTCTTTGCTGCCCCCTCGGGGCCCCGAGCCCAGAAGCAGTGCTGATGGCCCGTGGCTGCTGGACGCGGACGCTGTCTCCCTCACAGGTGCTCGCTGTGCTGGCCCGGCCTCACCGGCCGCCCCTTGCTCGGGTCGGCTCAGCCCGCCCAGCACAGGGTCTGGGTGGCCGCGGGGGGGGTGGAGACCACGCCGTCCTTTGTAGACTCTGACCCATTGAGTGAAACCTGGCAGGGCTTTGCAAGCTCTCCAAGCGGTCGGGTGAAGCTCCGTCGTGGGGGTGGGTGCAGTATAAGGCCGAAGACTCTGGGAAGGACAGATCTCCCTCCTTTGCCGAGGCTGGTTCCCTCACAGTCTTCTGGGACGTCTGGTCTCTGACACCAAGACTCGCCGGCTCGGGACCCCTCGACGGGCGGCGCTCCCTCAGGCTTTATCAGTGCGCATGATGGCCAACCGCCTGATCTTCCTCCGGCCGTGGTCCCTCCTCTGCTCTGCTCTGTACTGCGGAGACTCCTGGCTTCTGGCTTCTGACCTGGACGCTGGGCTGTGGGGGCAGGTGGGCCGGGAGCGGGAGCGTGTCTCCCTCTGCCGCTCCCTCCACGGTGCCAGCTCCTGCACACTTGTCCCCCGCGGTCCCGGCTCCTGCTGGGGGCCCGGCTCCTGGCCTCTGGGCCCTGCCACCGCCTCCCTTCGTCCCCGCCCCCGGGGGAGACTGAGGCTCTCCGGGGAGGGAGTATCTGGCCACCTTCCCCTCCCCACGTGGCTCTTCTGCTCTTCTGCCGTCAGTGTGCTTGAAGCCACATTAAACTCCGTGTGCGAGGTACCTAGGTCCCTCTCTGGCTAGACCCTTTTGGGCTTAATTACCTAACAAGTGGACAAGTCCTCCTGGGGAAAAAAGATTGCTGTTTTAAACACGGGCCTCTGGGTCTTTGTTGCCCACCCTCGGGTCTCCGGGTCGGGTCCAGCAAGCTCGGCATTCGGGAGGTGGGCAGCCCCTGGCCCAGCTTGGAGGCACCTGGCGCTAGACTGGAAGAGAGTCAGGCCCTTTCGTCTTGCTCACTGGTGGTTGTTATCTGGGGTTAGCCGGGTGTCATTCCCCAGACTGGTAGCGAACCGCCGTATAAAGGCCAGCGTGCAAAGCGTAATGTTTTGGTTTTATGGACACCCCCCCCAACAAGTGATTTTGGATAGCAGCCCATTCATTAGCTTTGAGGGCAAATACTAAGGGAGTGTCTCGATAAGCCTCTGTGCTGCTCACTTTTTGACACTGACCCACAGTCTGACCCCGTGGGGAGGGGCGGGAGCAGAAATGCAGGACGTGGGTCTGGGCTTTGGTCCATGCCCGCTGTCTGGTGTCCCCGCAGGGACAGCAGGGACAGCCCGTGGGTGATCATTCTGATGCTGAACGGATACACTTGTTTTCTTTGCACTTTTTATCTCTAAATGGGCGACCTTTAAAATATTTGTTTTATTTACCTGTCTTCTGGTGATTGCTTCCTGCCTCCATAACGTGTGTCAACAAAGCCCTGAGGCAGGACCAGCCCAGAAGCTGGTGCGTGAGTCTGCCTCTCTCCCGGGCCTGCGTTTGTCACCTGGGGGGTGGGGGGGAGATGGCTGCTGTGGTCTCGCTCAGCGGCCCAGGTGTCAAGGCGCAGACGAGGTGGGATGAAAATGTAGACAGAGGAGGCCGAGCCTCAGAGGGGTTCCTCTTTGCGTCCCATTTCTGCGGAAGCCCGTCCTCATCAGTCCTTTATTCTTACGTCCTGGGAGGAGAAGACACATTTTGGTGGGACCAAAAGAAATTTCCTTGATTCTTCTGTCCATTTTCCCCAGGTTTGTCAAGGACCCCGGAGTTCATTGAACCCCGTGCATTGATAGACAAGGAGGGAGAGTCGCCGCCACCCACCCCCGCACCGTGGTTGAGGGGCTCGCGTGCTTTCCGCTCCCCGTGGCTGGTCCGCCGGCCTCCCTGCCCCGCACTGGGCGCAGCGAGCGACCCCCACCCGCGGCGAGGGCGTAGGTCTTGGTGGCCATCAGGCCCAGACGCGGGGGCAGCCCCTTGGCCCAGGCTCAGGGGTGGACAACCCCGACCAGAGGGACACGCTGGCCAGGAGAAGGGCCTGGCTGTGTCGGGCAGCCACGTGCGAGTCCCAGGATACGGGCGCTTGGATCGACTTGCTTACGCGGCCTCCAGAGTTAGCTTCTGACCATGAATGTTTTCTCTAGAGGGCAGGAACCAGGAACGTAGTCTGGTTTTTTCTTTTTTTTTTAAAACCGCCTTACTGAGATCATTTCCATGCTCTGAAGGAACGCAGAGCCTTCAGATGACTAGAAAAACGAAGCAGACGCTTTGTTCTCTCTAAATAGAGTGAAACTGCGGGGAGCTGGTGCCGCGGTCAGAAGCACTATAAGGAAGACGTCCTGTAGCCTCGCTCAGGGCCGCTCGCTGCGCCCATGTGCGTGCCGGCCTCCGCGGGGGACCGCTGTCGGTGCCCGGTCTGTGCGTGCGCACCCAGAACAGCCCTGCGTGCACACGCATCTGGGTGGCCGTTCGAGGTCCTGCTTTGTTGGGGTTGGTCCTCGCGTGGGCCGGGGAGGGGCTCGGGGGCAAGGGGCCTGGAATTCTAATGCCCAGAGGCAGATGTGACTGCGACCGGCGGAGGCCCCGGAGAATCTGGACCCTTGCAGAAAGTCCCGAGCCTGGGACATCTGTCTGTACCTTACGGGGCTTAGAGATTAAAATGCCAGGCCCTACGCAGCTGTGGGCTCTGCGCTCTTCTGCCCAATGGTACAAGAACCAATAAAGTATGAACATGGAAATACAGACTTGAGCCCTTTAAGGCCGCGGACAGTGGCAAACGCAGAAGCCCCCTTCGGGCAGAGCTCCACTGTCCGGGGCGCACAGGACGTAGGGCTGAGGCCGTCCGCACCCAGGGTGTCCCGGCAGAACCGTGGACAACATTCACAGATCTGCCGCTGCGGGGGTGGGGGCGGGGGCCCGTCAGGAATGACGACAGACAGGAGGATACAAGCCTCCAGGATTCTGAAATGCATTCTGAATGAAGTTCACTATGAAGATAATTATTTTAAATTTCAAAAACAATTAAGAAGAAATAGGGCCGGGGAAACCTGGGCGCACAGCGGGGTGAGCGACTGACACCGAAACACTCTGTTTCAGCTCAGGTCAGCATCTCGGGATCGTTTGAGTCAGCCCCGTGCTGGGCTCTGCCCTCCACGAGGGGTCTGCTCGAGACGATCTCTCTCCCCTCTGCCCCCGCTCCCGCTCATGGACTCCCTCTGGAAGAAAGAGCCGTAATGAAAGAGAGGACAGCGTGCAAAAGGAATTGGAAGGTCCAAAGCCAACAAGAAACCCTTCTAAAAAGGAATGATAAAGGGGGTCAGACGGTCATTGAAGTGAGGCCGACCTAAGGACAGGATTACTGAGCTAGATTTATCTGGGGAGTCATCCCAACAGCATGAGATGGAAAGTACGAAATTGTGATTGAGAATCAGAGGAGAGAACGGAAGTTCTATCAGGAAATCCAGAAGGAATGAACTCAGAGAACAGGAGAGAAGAGGATAATGAAAAGACTTAGGCTTTTGAAAAGATAGTGGCTGAGAATTTCCCAGAACTGAAGAAAGACACGTGTAGCCAGACAATTTTGAAGCGAAAGAAAAAGGTGATAGAGATCACTTGACAGACGTCAAGATACACGCCAAGGTTGTAAGAATTCCGACAGTGTGCCCTTGTCCAGTGACAGGGAAGTAGACCAGTGCAACAAATCTGAGGGCTTTAGACTGGGGTATATGGCCGCTCCGTGCATTGCGGAGATGGTGTAGCGAGTCAGGTGGGGAGGACAGGGTCTTCTAAGTGGGCTAAGATGTGTGGCCATCTATATGGGGAAAAATAAGATTAGATTTCTCCCTCACACAAATCAATCTTGGGAGGTGGGTGGAAGGTTAAAGACCCTAAATGTGCAAAGTACAACATCTAATAAAGCCACAGGAAAACAATCGGTGTGGTTGACTCTGTATGGAAGACCCTGCATACTGGGATTCCTCAGCACTGTTTACGCAGATCCCACAAGGAGGGAAGACGTTTGTGACAGACCGAACGGAGCGCAGCAGATACATGGACAAAGTCTACGAATTGGCAATTCGGAGAAGAGGAAACCAAATTAGCCAGTAAATGTAAACGGACATTAAGCCTCGCTATTAATTAAGAGTATCAACTTAAAGCATTGACTTAGCAGAAAAAAAATAGTAACAAAGCTCCAAAGTGCGGAGAAGGATGTGGCACATCCTCTGTCCTCTAGCTCCAGTCCACTTGCCCACACCAGTCCTACCCACGTACCCCTTCCCCTGATCCAAAAGGAATTGTTTGCCAAACCTGAGCCCTTTAAAGGTGATCAGTAGGAGACTGAGTATGAAGAGTGTGCCGGGTTGCTCATTAGAAGGGGATGATGGAAGCGTGGGCAGGAATGTGGAGTGAAAGGGTCCGCCCCCCTCGTTAGAGGCCGTGCGCCTTGGCTCCGTGACTTGCAGAGCAGAGACCGGTTAAAGTGGTGACGGGCGTTCCCAGGGACCCAGAAGATTCCTTCCTGGGAATCTTAACAGATGCCCAAAGAAATGTGTGCATAATATTCACAGGAGCATTGCTTGCTAGCAAAAAGCCAGAAATAACCCACCTGTCCAATAGGGCAATGGATAGATCAGTGTGGGTATATTAATTCAGTGAAATACACACCGGAAAGATGGATGGATTAAGGGAATTACAGAAACCGTGTATAGAATGATGCTATATAGAGCCAATCTGAACATGTAAAACGTTGATATTCACTAAAAGAGTAAAAGATTTTCCTGAGAAGGAGAGACCCCAAGTTTAGGACGATGAGCTTCTTTCTCCTTAGGACGTGATGGCTTAGGAGACGCAGGACGTTCCCGACGTTTCTCTAATGCGCTCTCTCCCCAGCCACGCGGTGCTTCCTGCGGGTGTGTTGTCCTTTTGTCCGTAGCTCTCTTGTTCTCCTGAAATCGTGGTGGGTGGGTCTTGGACGTGAAGTCTCTGCACATCCATCATGAAGTGGAAGGACAGTAAAGAGGAATTTCTGGGGAGACGTGAGGGGTTGTCCGGGCGGAATGGTGCTTTGACCGCAGACCTCTTGTTGGTGAAAACCTGGGCGTGACATCTTGGACGCTCTCAGGGCACGGTGTCCGCGTGAACAGGGGGACCATCCGTACCAAGCACAGGGCTAGGACGAGCAGTGCAGTGGGGACCCCCCTGCCCCCCACCTATACACAGGGAATGCGGCCACCCAAATTGAACGGACCAGTAATAGTGAGATGAGTTGGGAAAGACAGCCAAAAGCTACCATTGCAGATGGCTTTCTAGGTCAACCAAACCCCCACGGGAAGTAACACGCGGGTGAGTTAACTACATGGATCAAAGGAGAAAAAAACCCAAATGATCACCTAAGTTGATGCAGAATCAGCATCCAGTTACTCCAAATTCCACTCAGGATGAAGAGTCAGCCAACCAGGAACAGAAGTGCTTATCCTGGGGAGGTTTGGGGTTTGTCCTACTTCGTGGGAGCATTTCCGTTGAGAGGAGGGCAGCGCGGCGCACTTGCCGTCCCCCCTGCTGCTTGGTGCGCTGCGGTCGCGGGCTGGGGCGACCCGGGCAGCGGTAATGCTTTGACTTGCGGCGCGTTAAGATAGAAAAGAAGCAATGGTGTAAGACTTGGAAAGGAAAAAAAATGAGCTGTCATTTCTAGGTACTGTAATTACGGGCGCAGAAAACCTAAGAGGAGCCACAGATAAAGTGCTAGAACTAATATTCCTCATGCTTGTTGGATGTGAGGTGAACGTTCGAGCACAGGGTGGGTGAGCGGATAGAGAAACTGTGTACACACAGTGCAGTGTGGCTCGGCCATAAAAAGGATGAGATCCTGCAGTTTGCAACACCGTGGATGAACCTCGAGGGCTTTGTGCTGAGTGAGAGAAGTCGGAAAAAGACTCCTACTATGTGATCCCACTTACGGGTGGAAGCTTATTTAGAAAAAGAAAAAGCAGCACATAGATACTGAGAGCAGATTGGTCGATGCCAAAGGTAGGGGGTGAAGGGGTCAAAAGGGGTAAAATGAAAAAAATAAAAAATTCGAAAAGACAGCAGCAGCCTCGGGTAAGTGGGTTCTTGAAAGTCCTCGGGCTCCTCAGAGGGGCGCCTGTTGGAGACCTTGGCGTCCTCTCCGAGCTCCAGATGCCCCTCCGCTAGCCCGGGTCCATGGGTTCGGGCTGAAACAGGGTTATGGAAAAGAACAGCCTGGTAACTGGAGTTTGGAGAGTCTGCCCTTGGTGCCCGCGTCTGAAGTCCACGAAAGCTGTGCGTGCAGTTTGTTTGTTTTTTTGTTGTAAACTCAAGGCTCTTCCCTGAACGCACATCGCCCCACATTCCCGATTCATAAAAGGACCTGTGGGTCCCCAGCCCAACGGTACTGCTCTGTGATGCTCCCCATCCTTGCGCATCTGGGATGTGAGTGTTGTGAGTCGCCCGCTCAGGCCAGCGGAGCTGCGCCCCCCACGAGCCTTAGCCCGGCTTCAGCCCTAGGTCTTCCTCCCGGTGCGAGCACCCGACTCAACCTCAGAAGCGTGGGCAAGGCTGTGGGGTGCCGCCTGGCTGACTCCACCTCGCCTGACTTCAGTCCTACCGGCTTGTCCTCCCCACCCCACCCCCGGCTCTAAACGGAGTGGTTATCGAACTTGGTCCCTTTGAAGGTCATCAGTGGGAAGGAGATTATAAGGTTTGCTCACTGTTGCTCCGAGTTGCTCACTAGAGGTTGCTGCTGAGTACTGCCAAGTACTGAGCTTTGTTCCTGTTGTCCACTCCCATCCCCAGAAGGGTCCTACACAGTTGAGTTCCAGGGCCTTTGAGCTATGGAAAAATCTGGAACGGAGGCAAAAAAAAAGTCATCTCAAGAATCAGGTGTCCTTTGCCTTGATGTAGGCCCTGCTCTCCTCAAGTACTTTGGATGCTTGCTGACAATGAAGCCTTCATAACGAGGTGGAAGGCCAGGCTCCAATACTGATTCCTGAATTCCTGTGCCGGGACCCGCGGGATGAGGGAAGGCTGCTCCTGGGCCCAGGCTCTGTGCTGCACGGCACGGGGCCTTGAGCACATTCCAAGGACCCGTCCAGGCTCCTCCTCGTCCCCACTCCCACCTCACATAGCCCCCTCCAACAGACAGCGACCCCCTGGAGTAGGGCGGCGGAGGAGTGAGTGGTCTGTCCTCAGGAGGATGGAGCCGGAGAAGGGGCTGGCCCCAGCAGGCAGGCTCAGAAGGGGAACAGGGGCTCAGGGTGGGCACATCCCATTGGCTGTGTGACTCTTTACCCCATGGAGAGGCACAGTGGAAATGGGCCGGCAGGGGGGGCCCTCCGCAGCAGGGGGCCCAAGGCCGGGGTGCCCTGGTGCGGTGGCCCGGAGGGAGGGAGAATGAGGCGAACCCTTACTCGGGGGGGGGATAGTTGGGAAGCAAGGCGCATTCACAGTGTTTCCTCTGGGGGTGAGGGGCAGCGAGCCTTCACACTACTAGACGAACGGAACAGAAGCTTCTCGAAGAGTAAGATTGTTCCACCCCCAGGAGAGGGTGAAACCACGTTAAAAGGCCAGTTAGCACTTCAGGAAAATGGGAAGGTCTGGCTTTGGGTTCCTGAAGCTGCAGGATTCTCAGTGTTGGTCACAGGCCAGTCCGCTGGCCACAGCCCGTCCTGTGTACCTGGGGTTGTCCTCGGAGCACCCTCGGCTCTGGGGGCCGGCTTGGCCGGATCTAGAACTCTCCAAGGACCGTCGTTCAGCGCTGTCCTCTGTCCTCTCACAGCCTCCCGACTCTGTGCTTCGTGGGAAGTCCGCGTGAGTCTCCCCGAGGCTTCCCCCCTCTGCCTCCCGGGGGTCTGTGCTTTGACACTCACTGGGCCCTGTCCGGGTGAGGCCCCTTTGATCCCAGTATTAGAGTAAAAGCAGTCTTCGAGACCCATCTTTCTTTGGTGGAAAATGGTTGGAGGTGTATTTTATCAAAAGTGACGAGTTCCCACTGTTTGTCACCGGATGACGTTTCAGGCCTGTTCAGGCAAGGGCATCGTCCGCGAGCACAAGCCTCACGGGCACAGCTGACCTCCTCGCCCCTGTGGAGTCGGACACGCGGGCAGCGCCCAGACCCCCGCCGTCACACACGCCCCGGGGGGCTGGCGCGCGCCGCGGGCCCTGCAGGGTCCGGGGACCAGGGTCAGGGACAGTCAGGCTCCTCTTCGGGTGTTGCTGCGGCTGTGCACTGCGAGAGGGACGTTTACAGGCTGGAAGGTGCCGAGAAGAGTGACTGGGACAATGTGGAAGCCTGACAGGGCGCTGGGTGACAGGCTTCAGGGGGCAGCGTCTGCAGGTTCGTTAGTGCTCGGGAGCCTGGGTCTCGGTTTTCATACGGACGCGGCTCTGTAACTGTCCCCGTCCGGTCCGTTCTGCCTCCGGCATGACCCCATTGCACGGGGAGGGCGGGCACGGGGCTAGGTGGAGACCCCTCAGCCAAGACTTCTTGAAAGGAAAGTTTGGTGTTTGAGCGGCGTGCTGGGCGTGCTGTTGGCAGCAGTGATGGTGACAATGGCGGGCGGGGTCTGGTCGCCCCCCTGCCAGCCAGTGTCACTGTTCTGGGAAACGCAGGCCTGTTGAGTATCAGCACCTGTATTCACAATATGGGCGCAGCCTGGCCGTCCAAGTAGACCCCCTGTCCCTGCCTGTGTGTGCTGTGAACCCTGGCCTCCATCATCCCAGATGGCTTCTCGGGTTCTAGAACATTCTGACCTGTTCTCACTGCCTGGGAGGCTCTCTCCCTCCCTGTAGGATTCCACTGTGTCGTCTTGCTCCACTCAAGACACCGCTCGTCTGTGGAGCCTTCCAGGCCCCTCCTCAGGTAGAATCAGCGGCCTCCGCACCGTCCCATTCCAAGCCACCTGAATGTCCCTGTTTGTGACGCAGGTGCTCCCAAGCCCGGGTCCCCCTCCCCGACTGTTTGCCAGTCCCGGGTCTCTCAGGCGGGGTCCCCGTGGCTCAGGACGGCACCGCCTCCTCGGGAGTGGGCACGCTCACGGACCAGACTGCTGCCTGGCCTCAGCCACCCTTCCTGGCCTCCGCCGGCCCAGGGAGCCCGGAGCAGAGTCCCCTGCCGGCTCCTGCCGTGGGGCCAGGGATCCACACTGCTCTCTGCTGGGATCGCGGCCAGGTGGGAAAAGGCTCCTGGATGCCGGACGAGACCTCATTGCCCAGTGGGGCCGTGTCTGGCCACCTGTCCGCCCCCCAGCTGGTCCTCAGTTCCTCCTGTGCGTGAAGGTGAGGAGGCGTGAGGCGAAGCAGGCAGATGCCCTGGACTGTTCTGAACCCAGGGCCCTTCCGGGGCCCGATCCCTACTCAATATTTAGGCAACGTCATTTTTAAAAATTCTGTTTTATGAATATATAAATTATATCTTTACTCTTTTTTTTTTTTCCTCGTAGCTCTGTAGGGGAGAAGAAAGGTAATGCTATTGAGAACATTCTATGTAACAGGCACTGTAGGAAGTGTTTTAAATATCTTTCTTCGTATGTGACGTGTAGTCTGTAAATGCGTGTTTCCCTCAGCAATAAAACACTCTTCACGAGTGGCGGCCCTGCCATCCTAGGTGCCCCTCCACGCGCCGTGGGCAGACAGCCGCGGTAAATCCGTTCCCACCGTGTGTGTTTGTATCGTTGTAGGGACATCTTAACCACACCGAGAGCCAGTAGAAGGTGCGAGCTGGGAGGCTCTGTCCATGTGCCAACAAGGTCGCCCTCAGGATGGACCTGGGCGCCCCCTTTTCAGATCCCAGCCGTGGCCCGCCGTCCGCCCGTGGCCCCACCGCCTGCCCCGCGCGTCGGGAGGACCTCATCACCTCAGAGGAGCCTTCAGCCCGTTGTCCCCACCACACCTTTCAGATGTGTCTCTCTCGACAAGGAAATCGTTTGCGTCATTTAAAAGTTTAAGAAAAAAGTCAGTATCAAACTTGCGTGAGGTTTGAGGACCCTGTGGCTTCTGGAACGGTGTCCAGCTGTGGCCCTGCTTTCACGCTTTCCCGCTGTTTTGTGGACGGATCCAGGGCTGCTTCTGTATTCTTTTTTAATTAAAAGACTTATTTTTATATTTAAAATGCTCT
>JAQQSY010006951.1:0-10748 GCA_028646535.1 Procyon lotor
GTCCAGGCGGGGCAGGACCCCTGAGATCCAGGCGGGGAAGAGCCGTGCTCCCTCCTGAGGCTCCAGGGGAGGGTCCTTCCTGCCTCTTCCAGCTTCTGGGGCTCCAGGCGTCCCTGGGCTGGTGGCCCCATCCCTCCCATCTCTGCCTCTGTCCTCACGTGGCTTCTCCTCTGTGTCTGTGTCTCCTCCTCTGTCTCTTACGAGGACCCCTGTCCTAGGATTCAGGGCCAGTGCAGTGACCTCATCTTAACCTGATCACATCTCCAAATAAGAGCGCATTCCCAGGCATCAAGGATCCAAATTTCAACACATCATTTTGGGGGACAGAATTGAACCCACGGGGGGACATTGTAGGGACATTGTAGGGCCCTGACGGCTCTGCTCCCGGCCAGCAGAGCATCCTGGGGCTTTCTGCACCTGCTGCCTTGGCATGTCCTGAGTTCTAGGCCCTTTGCCGTCAGGTAGCAGACAAGACTCAGGAGGACCTGTCCGTGCAGGGATCTCCGGAACCCGAGACCAGGGACCTGGGCCGTCCGCCTTCTCCTCAGGGCCTTGCCTCCATTTGGAACTTTTGGTCACTAGGGGTCAGTAGCTCTCTCTCTCCCCGGTCAGTCCGGCTCCGCAGACAGGGTCCGGTCATGGTCGCTTGGAGGGGCATTGTGCCTGGAACCTTTGTGACGTCCACGGCCCAGGAATGGAACCAGCATTGTGGGATTTGGGGACCGGGGCTGACCCCGTGTCCGCCCTGTGCCACCGCACCCGGGGAAGGTTTCTCGGGACACTCGCGATGTCCCGAGTTTGTCCCGGGATGGGAGCCCAGAGAGGGACGGTGGGGCCCTTGGGTCCCGGGGTCCGACCTTCAGCCGGAGCCCTCCCGGAAGAGGCTGGGCTACTTTGAGGACCCAGAGGCAAGTGCCACACACCCCTGGAGCCCCAGACAGCCTGCCAGGCCGTCCACGTGGGCATCCGTCCTTCCTGAGCTCGGTCCAGCCCAGAAGCTCCCGGAGCAGGTGGCCCCAATGCACAGAAAGCTGTTTTTCTTCCTCTCCTAGGACTTGCTGACCTGGTTCTGCGAGGTTCTTGTTTTTTATTTTAATCGGAGTTTAGCATCCTTATCTCCCTGCTTATCTCCCAGCGGAAATCACCCCCAAGCCCACGCCTTTGCTGCGCTTCTGCTCCCTAAAAAAACCTTCTGGAGGAGAGAGATTTGGTTTGAGAAAACAGCCTGCCCCCGAGGCCAGACCCCCGGGCTGTGGTCCACACCCAGCCTTCTGAGGGACTGCAGCCCTGGCTGGGGGGACTTTCCTCAGCCAGGGGGCCCTCGGGCCACATTCACACACCCATCGTCGGGAGTGGTAACCCCAAATTTCCGGCAGGGTGGGCTGTTTTCCCCCTTTGGCCACAGCAGAAGGAGCTGTGAAAACTACCATTTTTGTCCTGTGAATGACTGTAGGGAGAAGGTTTGGTTTCCCAGGATTCTCCCCCGAAGGCTGCCCGCCCCCCACCCCCGGATCTCTCACGAAGCTTCTTGGGGGTTACCCCGTGCCTGAGAGTCCCCAGGCTAACCCCGAATTCCCGTCATTTACCCTGAGATCTTCTTTACCCCGAATTCCCATCACGTACCCCCAAGTACCCCACTCATCCCGAATGTGTACCACTCACCCGACAGCTGCAGGATCACCCCAAACTTCCACAAGTTCACCCCAAATGTTCATCACTCACCCTGAGCCCCCCAGTCACCCTCAATTTCCATCACTGACCCCGACACCCCTGGCATCACCCCACATTCCCATTGTTCACTACCAGAGCCCCGCATTCACCCCAAAATTCCTGCTGGGGAGGGAAAGCTCTACCCAAGGTTTTTCTAGCTGAAGATTGAAACAGACAGGACACAGACCAGCAGGCAAGAGCGGAACAGAAGTTTAATAACATGTGCTCAGGGGAGAGACCCGAAAGAGACCCCCGTGCGAGCACCCCTCCCCACAAGCACCCCTCCCCCCCGGGGCGCCGGCAGCCCCCACGCGTCCCCTCCCGCTGAGGACACAGGCGGTTGGTGGGGGGGCCGGGGAAGCTGGGAGGTGTGGGGCGGGGGCCTCATGCCGCCCTCCCGGAGGCCAGGTTGTGGCTTTACACCCCTCCCCCACTTCCTGCTCCCCAGACGGAGACCCCCTCCCAAAGGCAGATTTCCTTATCAATGCAGATATCTCTACCAGTTACCGGCTTCCGGCAGGTTGACGGCTGCGTCTGCACTTTCTTAAAAATCAGGACTCGGATCTTCCGCTGGGCGAAGATGCAAATCTCAGGGAGACGCAAGTGGTTCCCCTGCGTTTCCATTACTCACTTCAGAAACCTCCGGACTCGCCCCGAATTTCCATCGCTCACCCCACACACCCCTGGGATCACCCTGAATTTCATCACTCACCCCAGAGACCCTGGAGACCCCAGAGACCCCAGTCTCATCCCAAATCTCCTTCTCCCCTGAGAGCCCAGAAACCTCTAACTCACCCCGAATCTCCATCACTCACCCCAGAGACCTCCAGGCTCACCCAAATCTCTATCTCACCCCAGAAAGCTCTAACTCACCCCGAATTTCCATCACTCACCCCCAGAGACCCCCAGGCTCACCCCAAATCTCTATCCCTCGTGCACAGTCCAGTTATATTGCAAAGTTCTGACAAAGCCACGGACACAGAGTGAGGGGTGCTGCAGGGGACCACGGCCAGTGGAAAACAAAACCAAATTTTCTGCAAGCTGCTGTTGTCAAAATGGAAATCAGAGACTACCACTGAAGACCCCAAATATCCGGGAAGAAGGGAACGTGGGCTCGGTAGGTGTCCCCGTCCATCTCAGAGCCCTACAGACCGTCACTTTTCCAAAGGGGGTCCTTTGAAGAGCAGCAACAGCTCTGTCTAGCGGCAGGTGAAAGGCACAGCCCACCGGGGTCCGCATCCTGGAACCCACATTGTGCCCAGAGCCTCCTGTCCACCTGCCTATTGTGCACCAGACTTAGGACCGTGACGAGTGGGGACGTCCCTCCAAACACGCTGTCCACGTGACCAGGGACCGGTGAGCTCGACGTGGGCTTGACACATCGTACAAACAACCCACCCAACGCGTCCCCAGCCCAGCTCCCCCGAAAACCCATCCCAAAGGGACCCAGGCCACACCAAACACACAGGAGAAGTCGGGCAGAGGGCAGGTGGCCGTGACAACACATCACGGCGAAATGAGGTCGAATGTCTTATTTGGGCCAATTTTACTCAAAGGAGGACTTTGTGAGGTCACTGCCAGGGCCGTCCCAAGAGGCCATGACGCACCTGCTTTCCTGTGAATGCACCCGTCTGCTTGGGAGCGACTTTGAGAAGGTGGAGTAGGTCTTCCCATTGCCGGTGACCCTTCCTCCCAATGCTCGGTCCTCTGCCCGAAAGAAAACCCTCTCCCCATTTCAGGGGAAGAAAATGTACGTTAAAAATCCATTCATTTTTAGTTGTGATAAAATACACAGCATAAACTTTACCACGTTCACCATTTTTAAGTGAGCAGCTCAGTGGCATCGAAGTCATTCGCGCTGTTGTGTGACCATCCCCACCGTCCATTTCCAGAACTCTCCACCTTCCCAAACTGAAGCTCTCTCTTCGTGAAACACTATCTCCCCATCCCCATGCCCAGTCCATGGCCCCACCATCTAATCTGTGTCTCTCTGTGGATGGGACTCCTCTAGGGACCCCCACATGTGGAATCACACAGGATTTGTCCTTCTGGGTCTGGTCCAGGTCACTGAGCACCATGTCCTTGAGGTCCACGCCCGTCCTAGCAGGTGCAGAATGTCCTTCCTCTTCAAGGCTGCGTCATAGTCCACCGTGGACATGGACCACGTTCTGTTTATCCATGAATACGTGGATGAACGTTCATGCTGGTTTGTGGACAGCGCTGTCGTGAACATGGGCTGCAAATACCTCTAGGACTCTCCACTTTCAATTTTGGGGAGATCTACTCCTAGACGTGCAATGGCTGGATCAATGGGCTATTTTAAACCTCATCCGACGTCCACTCTCTCTTGTCCACGTGCTTGGAGGGGTGCGCAGATCTCGACCCAGGTGGTGCTGCATGGGTCACGTCCACTATGTCATCAATGTATTCTGCTGATGGCACTTCAATCTCCTGCATGAATGGGTCAGGTTGGCCAACCCCTACAGTTGGCTAATTTGGGGCGTCAGTCTCTCCATCCCACAAGGGCATGTTCGCAGGTAAGACATGCTCAGGTGGTCAGGCTGCACTTTCCCTAAGCTGCTTGTCACTCCATCATGGGGGAGCATCCTTAGATTTTACGACATCAGTGGATCTGGTGAACCGATGGCTTCGTGGGGTGGACAGATTCATTCCCCGATGAGTATACACGAGACACCTAAAACTCCCCCAAGAAAGGAAGCCATTGGTTTCTCTCTTCTTCTGTTTCTGCAGCAAATCCCATGGCTACAAATTCATTGGCTAATGAGCGTCTGTGATTTAAGGAGATGAGGATTTTACTGATGGTCTGAAAGCTCTTCCCAAGACGCCTTGACCCGCCACGGCCTCTGAAGTTCTCTAGAAGGAGGCAGGACAAGGGAAACAACAGCTAGGACTCAGTAAGACAACCCCAACTGCTGGAAGCTGAGTGCTAACATTCCTGAGGTGTCAGCATGACGGTCAACTCCACCATCGCTTGAGGAAACTGAGGCAGGTACAAAGTGGTTTCATCTGTGTCACTCAGATACCAAGATGAAAGCAAGAGTTCAGAGAATCAACTGTGTGTGTATACACATGCACATACACGTTCACACACATATATTTTATATAAATACAATATACATCAAATAGATATGGACATAAATATTATATATAATAATTCAATATAAAAAGATATTTAAAAATATATATATATTTTAAAGAATTGGTTCACGCAGTCGTGAGTTTGGCAAGTCTGAAATCTCTAGGGTAACCTGGCAGGCTGGAAACTCAGGCAGGATTTCTGTTTTGCAGCCTCGAAAAAGCCTTAATTTCTGTATCTGGAAACCTGTTTTGACAATTGAGACCTTCGTCTGACTGGATGAGGCCCACCCACCCCATGGAGGGTGATCCACTTAAACTCTAGGGGTAGTAGATGTCAACCATACCTACGATCAATATGCTCCTGCAACCACTGGCCCTGACCCCGCTGTCTGTCCTGTCCTGTGCCCAGGTAGGCCAGCATCTGCCTCTCACATCAGGGGACACTTGGCAATGTCTGGGAACATTTTTGTTTGTCACAAATGTGGGGCACTATTGGCATGTGGTGGGCAAAGACCAGAGATGCTGCTCAGCACCCTACAGTGCACAGGATGTCCCCCATGAGAGAGTCATACAGCCCCAGATGTTGGCTGTGCTGAGGCAGAGAAGTCTTGACCTAGCATGAGACACTTTCTTTATCCATTTGTTACCTATCATCTATCTATCTATCTATCACCTACCTGTCTATCTACCTATCCAACCATCCATCCATCCATCCATCCATCCATCCATCCATCCACCCATCGGTCCATCCACCCATCCATCCACCCATCCATTATCTATCTATCTATCTATCTATCTATCTATCTATCTATCTATCATCTATCTACCACCTACCTGTCTACCTACCTATCCAACCATCCATCCATCCATCCATCCATCCATCCATCGGTCCATCCATCCATCGGTCCATCCACCCATCCATCCATCCATCCATCCATCCATCCATCCATCCACCCAGGCAGAGAGGCTGGCAGAGAGAGAGGGGGAAGCAGGCTCCCTGCTGAGCAGAGAGCCCGATGTGGGGCTCGATCCCAGGACCCTGAGATCATGACCTGAGCCGGAGGCAGAGGCTTTAACCCACTGAGCCACCCAGGCGCCCCTATCTACACGTGTTTATAGCAGCTTTGTTTATGACTGCCAAAACTTGGAAGCAACCACACGGTCCTTCAGCAGGCGGATGGATTAACAAACTGTGGCCCATCCAGACAATGGAATATTATCCCGCACTAAAGAGAAATGAGCTTTCAAGCAAGGAAAAGACGTGGAGAAATGTCCCATGCACATCACTAAATGGAAGAAGCCAATCTAAAGTGTCCGTCCTGTATGACTCCAACTCTAGGACATTCTGAAAAAGGCAAAACCATGGCGACAATAAAAAGATCAACGGTCACAGGGGGTTTGGTGGGGGGAGGGATGAGTGGGTGGAACAATGGAGTTCTCTACAAAATCAATGGGTTTTTAGGGCAGTGAAGACGTCCTCCATGATACTATAATGTTGGATACTATAATGATACTGTAATGATGGATCCATATCATTGCACCTTCGTCGAAACCCATAGAATGGGCACCACCAAAAGAGAACCCTAATATAGACTATTATTAACTCTTAGTTTATAATAATGTGTCAATGTATTAATCACATCACATTAAAAGTTCACTGATAAAAGTCAACGTGTGAATGATAATGTAACCCTTTTTGGTTCATCTGCTATAACAAATGTAGCCCACGAATATAAGATTTTTTAAAAAGATTATTTTTTTATTTGACAGAAAGACACAGTGAGAGAGGGAACACAAGCAGGGGGAGTAGGTGAGGGAGAAGAAGGCTTCTCGGTGAGCAGGGAGCCCGATTAGGGGCTTGATCCCAGGACCCTGGGATCATGACCTGAGCCCAAGGCAGCCGCTTAACAACTGAGCCACCCAGGTGCCCCACGAATGTAAGATCTTAACAGTAGGGGAAATGTGTGTGTGAGCATATGGAAACTCCCAGTACTTTCCATTTGAATTTTCCATAAACCTAAAACCACTCTAAAAATAATTTTTTTGAAAAGCCACTTCTGCAAGGTCCGTCCCCACACCTTCCTCTTCTCTTCGTGAATCTTCTGGATGACCCGTGCCCGCAGTGTCTACATATCACCCCTAGGAGTTTCTCCGGTGAGTTACAGCACAGGGAGCAGATTGTCTTTGGAGAGCCTGAGAGCATGTGACCAAGGAACAAGGAACAACATTGACCTAAGTGTTTCCTTATTAGGATTCTGAACTATGTCTATTGAGGACTTTCACAGTTTTGTCTGAGACCTGACCTTTTGACAAAGATCGTGGGGTCAGCACCCCACCCGTTGGGTGTTGGGATGAAATAGGGGAAGCAGCTAGGCACTGGGGGTGGTTCTTGACCTGGATTCTACCTGCCGTGGTATTCTCCACCTGCGAATGTCCATCCAACTGTTCCCTTAGGATATGGGCACTTTTCTGTAGGCATCCTTGAGTACAACACCATCTTCTTTTAAAATGATGGACATGAAAATCTCATCACAAAAAAAAAAAAGAAGTGTCATTTTACTTTATTTATTAAATTTACTTTTTAATTTTTATTTTAAATAGGCTCCAGTCCCAACATGGGGCTTAAACTCATGACCCCGAGATCAAGCGTCATGTGCTCTATTGACTGAGCCAGCTGGGAACCCACAAACATGTGCCGTTTTAAGGAGTATGTGTGATCCAGTGGACTTTACTGCATTCCCGATGTCCAACTACTTCCTGTCCATAAATGTGTTCATCTTCCCAAGAGGAGACCCTGTCCTTATTAGCTATCACTCCCCATCCACCTCCCCATTGCAATACCCACTGGTTACCAATTTCCACCCTGTTCATCCACTTTCTGTCTGTGGATTCAGCTGTTCTGGGTATCGCCCATCAATGGGATCACACACTATGTGGCTTCTCTCCACGACCATGTTCTCTAGGTTCATTCACACAGTACCAGGGGTTAGAGCTTCATTCCTTTCTATGACCAAGTTACCATTTTGTAGAGAACTCCATACTTGACAAACTGGGGATCTCTTCCCAAGAAACCAGACTGGGTCCAGATCCCCTCAGACTATCTTATTCATCCTATGTCCTACCATAAAAAACCCATTCCTCTGAGAATACACAAAAGGTCCTACAAAGATGGAGTGTGGGGCCAGCAATGCCAAGCATGTTAGACGCTGGCCTCACTCTGTCTTTGGCATGGTTCTGTCAACGCAGGAGTATTTGGTGCCCTGGGAAAAGCATGGATCAAGCAAGTAACATCAAAGACTCTTCTTTTTTTAATACTTTATTTATTTATTTATTTATTTGACAGAGAGGAGAGAGATCACAAGTAGGCAGAGAGGCAGGCAGAGAGAGAGGAGGAAGCAGGCTCCCCGCTGAGCAGAGAGCCCGATGCGGGGCTCGATCCCAGGACCCTGAGATCATGACCTGAGCCGAAGGCAGAGGCTTTAATCCACTGAGCCACCCAGGCGCCCCACCATCAAAGACTCTTGAGGCCAGGAATTGCCCTGAGCACCCGCTTTGTTGTATGACTGTTCAGCCACATGAATGTAGTCTACAGAAGGTGGGCCGCCATCTTGAATCTGAAAGCACATTGACAAGAGGGAGACCGGGCTGCTGGTGGATCTGGGAGCTCATGAAAGAATGAGGCTCGTTTAACCTGGAAAGCAGCACTGTATTTCCACCCCCAGTTGTCTGAGAATGGGGAGGGGCAGGTGCATTTTCTGTCCCTTGCAGCCATTCGGAAATGGAATGAGTTGTTCTGCCCATAGTGAGCTTGGCCTGTTGAAGTCTTAGGATGATGCCTGTGTGAGTTTTCCGGGAATGTCATAACAAAGTATGCACTCAGGTGGCTTACAAGAACAGAAATTTACTGCATCACAGTTTTGTTTTTTTTTTTATTTTATTCATGTATTTGTCAGAGAGAGATGCACCAAGAGAGGGAACAGAAGCAGAGGGAGCGGGAGAGGGAGAACAGGCTCCCCACGGAGCAGGGAGCCTCATGCAGACCCAGGACCCTGGGATCATGACCTGAGCCGAAGGCAGATGTTTAACCGACCAAGACACCCAGGTGTCCTTGCATCACAGTTCTTGGGGCCAGAAGTCCAACATCAAAATGTTGGCAGGGCGGGTTCTTCTGAGGGCTGTGAGGGCAAATCCCTTGCATGGGCTCCCTTCTAGCTCTGGGATCCTCAGTTGTGCCTTCGCTTGCAGACAGCCGTCTTCTCCCTCCGTCTTCTCATGGTCTTCCTTCTGGACACGTCTGTCCACCTTGCCAAGGTCCCCTGTTCAGGAGGACACAAGTCATATTGCATTAGAGCCCATTCAAATTCTCTCACCTAACTCAATTATCTGAAAAGACGGTACTTCCAATTAAGGTCATAGTCATAGGTACTTGGGGTTAGGACTTCCATATCTTTTTTTTTTTTAAAGATTTTATTTATTTTTGACACACAGAGAAAGTGAGAGAGAGATCACAAGCAGGCAGAGAGGGAGGCAGAGAGAGAGGGGGAAGCAGGCTCCCCGCTGAGCAGAGAGCCCGATGCAGGGCTCGATTCCAGGACCCTGAGATCATGACCTGAGCCGAAGGCAGAGGCTTTAACCCACTGAGTCCCCCAGGGGTCCCATTTGATATCTTTTTCGAGGGGGAAAGTCAACCCATTTCAACCACTTTCACGCATCTTCTAAAACCAGGAGCGGATGATTCTTTCATGATTTCATCCACCCAGCCAACCACGGATTCATCAATTCATTTATTCATTCACTTGTCCATCATCGTTCTATCTACCCATCCATCCATCTATCCACCCATTATCCATCAATTGTCCTTCCTTCCTTCCTTCCTTCCTTCCTTCCTTCCTTCCTTCCTTCCTTCCTTCCTTCCCTCCTTCCTTCTTTTAACCCATCCGTTCATCCATGCATTCACACATCCATTCATCCATCCATATACTGATTCCTGCATCCATTTATCCCCTCTATCAAATTTTAGGCTCACACACTTTTGCTGTGTTGGACACAGGGTAGACGCCATGTTCCTGGGAGGTGTAAACCTAGACTGACAGAGCTCTACCATGTTAAGCCTCCACTTAGCTGATGTCTAACTTGTAATTTTGTTTATGAGACTTTATCACATCACAAATGAAAACATTTTCCTCAGTCCAGTTGTATTTCCTTCATCTAGGAAAGGTCTGGAGAAGTGGTTTAGTTTTCCTACTATTGCCCAGGATGTTGGTCTGCACCTTGATCCCATTCTAGTACTTCTGTGAGAAGCAAGGCTGGGTTGGGTTGGGGGTGAGTGGGGTGGAGCAGAGGAAAGCAAGAAACAGGGATGGAGGACAAGAACAACAGCTCCTACTCAAGTTTTATTTTGAGGACTCTGTTTTTTATTTAGAGATCGTTATTCTGCAGAGGCCCAATATTGTAATTATGTGGCCCAGAAAAACCATGCAGTTAAGGAGTTTCATTTTCTTTGTCTTGTGATGTCAGCATCATACCCAGGTCCGTGCTCCATGCTATGGCCTGTGCTGGCCGGTCCTCAGAGAAGAGAAGGGAACAGACATAAGTGTAAGACAAGTACACATGGACAAGGCTCCCTTCTCCCAGGTCAAGACATGTGCATCCCCGTGTCCCTGCACGCACCCTCTGAAGCCAGCTCCCCCTCCATTCTAGAAGGTTCTGGATTGACCCCTGTGCCCGTGCTCATCGTCCAATCTCTACCAAAACAAATGCAATAATGAAGGGAATTTTTCGCATCACCCTCTAGTATAAAAACCCTGCCATCCTATATGCCTCCCTCCTAGTGCAGTCCCCTCTGCTGGGTGCGGAAATGCTTCTCTTATATAATGTTCAGTATACTTGGACAGGTTTTTGCTCAGAGATGAATCTGATAGCTTAACCGCGTTGCTCAT
>JAQQSY010006952.1:0-10748 GCA_028646535.1 Procyon lotor
GGCCAAAAGAAAGTCACACCGTCACTGATGGTTATAATCAAAATGTAAACATGAACACAGCTGTACACATTCTTTCCCTTGCACTTCCTTTTGCCTTCTGTGTTATCCCAATAACAATAAAATAAGTCTTGATGTATATTGTTTAGAGATGATTTAACAGTTTTATCTTCAAGACGGTTCTTTTCTATTATACATAACAAAAAGATATTCACAAGTTGCTTTATTTCCTATTTCTATTTTTTATATACACTGTGACCTCAAAACATTTAAAAAGCTTAGGTACTGCAAAATAAAGATAAACACTTGTTCACAATAAACTCAGGCACTTTATAAAAAGTGAACATATAGAATCACGCTTATAATCTGAAATTCTTTTCTAGATATGGATACAGTATCAAGAATTCTCCTTTTCACCTTCTCTCCCCTCTTTGCCCCTCAGGCCTGAGAATAGTAAATGATCTCTGTTAGGACTATCCCTATGGTACTGTATTATTTCTTGATCGCTATCCTAAAACCTGCCTTAAAACTTTTTAAATTGTTCTTTTATTAAACTCTCCTTATATTACTCAATTTAAGTGTGCCATCTATTTACTAATGCACACTTGACTGATACTAGCTAAAGATTTCAGGTGATAGCTAATGTCAGGAGGAAAAATAACACTATCAATCCAAGAGATTGATTTCCTGAGAGCAGACACCATTTATGTCTTGTTAATTAATGTGTCTTTATGACTTAGTGCAAATAGATGTAATATAGAAACACATAAAAGTTGTTTTTAAATAAAAGAACAACTATTCAAATGAAAGAATGTAGACTGAAAAGACATAAGAGAATCATTCAATTCTTGTAATTCTTTGTCAACGTTTTTCGATAGTGATAAGACATAGCATCCAAGTTATATTCTGAAATTATTCTGATATGAATTGAGAAACTTATATCTTTATGATTTGATACAAATATGGTTGCACTTGGCTGAATCATGTCCCACCTCCTTCACTGAATTCATGTCCAGCCAGAACTCAGAATCTAGATCTTATTTGGAAACAGAATTTTTGCCGATGTAATTAAGTTGAGGTCATGCAGGATTAGGGTGGACTTTAATTCAGTAATTGGTGTACTTGTAAGAGGGAAATTTGGTGAAGCAAGACGGGATTGGGAGGGAGACAAACCATAAGAGACTCAATCTCACAAAGCAAATTGAGGGTTGCTGGGGGTTGGGAGTGATAGGATGGCTGGGTGATGGACATTGGGGAGGGTATGTGCTATGGTGAGTGCTGTGAAATGTGTAAGCCTGATGATTCACAGACATGTACCCCTGGGGCAAATAATACATGATATGTTAATAAAAGAAAAAGAGGGAAATTTGGGCACAGAGACATGCATAACAGGAAGACAATGTGAAAAAAACAGAGAGAATGTCATGTGAAGATGGAGGCAGAGGTGGAAGAGATATGTGTATAAAATAAGAAATGCCAAAGATTACTGGGAACCACTAGAAGCCAAGAGAGGTGTATGGGATAGATTCTTCCTCTGAATGAACCCCCAAAGAAGAACCAATTTTGCTGACACCACTATTTTAGTTTTCTGACCTCCTGAACTACGAGAGCATAAATTTCTGTTGAGTTAAGCTACCCAGTTTGTGTAATTTTTACTAGTCCTAGGAAACAAATATAATAGTTCATTATTCTGCAAGTGTTCATAAACATCTAACATATATCAGGCACTGGGCTAGGTGTGTGATAAAATGGTGTACAAGACAAAGAAAATGCCTGTCTTCATGGAGCACATATTAGAGTGACGGTAAACAAATGGTGGTAAAAAAGGTACACATAAGCAAGGGATACCATGTCACGGAGTGATGGCAGGTACAAAGGAGTAAAACATGGTATGATACAGAGAATTACTGAAGGGTACTGTTTTATGTGAAGTAATCCCAGAACTTTCTAAGATAGTTGTATTTAATGAGTGATTTAATTGAAATGGAGGATTCCAATATATGTAGATCTGGAATAAAAGTGTTTCAGGCCAAGAAAACACCCATACGAAAGTTCTGACATGTGAACAAGTTTGATGTATTTGAAAACAGCAAGACTAGTGTGTCAACAGGTTAATAAACAAGGCATATGACATGACTTAGGCAAAAGAGCACAGTAATGTCATGGAGTCCCTCTTAAGACTTAGTAAGAGATTTTTGTTTTATTCTAAATATAATTGGAAACCATTGTAGTTTGTTTGTATAACTTAAGAAGATATAAATTATTTAATTTGTATTTTAAGAACATCACTGTGACTTCTGTGTGAAAAGAAAATTTGCTTCCAGATATGAAGATGTGACGTGTAGTGCGAAAGAAAGACAAGGATCAAGGAAAAATTCTAATTATTCGTCCAAAGCAGTTTGTAACTGATGATGGGATTTACTGAAATGTAAATTCTCTGAAACCAGAGAAACCAAGAGTTCAGTGGCTCAGCAGAGTTTGGAATGCCTACAGCATAGTTAATGGGAAAGGTAAATAGATAATTGGATATTAGAGTCGGGATCTTGGGAGTCATTTTTCTATGAAAACAAGGAAGAGAAATGAGACAGTAATTATAAGGGCAAAGTGGTATTTCAGGAAGTTAATCATGTGCATATTTTTAACCAGAGTGATATCATGCTTTGTTTTTCTGATGATGGAAATAGTCCAGAAAATAGGAATACATTTAATCATAAATGTGATTTAGAGGGATAGGAAAACTGCAAAGGCATTGTCACTGAAGCAAGTGTGAAGGGTATAATGTGCAAACAAAAGGGCTGGACTAGAACTAAGGTCAGTAGACCTACTTTAGCAGAAGGAAAAGGCAGAAAAGAATGATATAGATCCAGGCTATTTGGTTCATTTGCTGGTACTAAATTAAGTAGTTTTCTTCTAATTGCTTCTATTTTTCTTAAAGACAGGGAAGCTTAGAATGAAGAGTAGGGAAGAGGGATTAGAGTGTTGTAAAGAAAACAGTCATTAAAAAATTATGTTGGAGAGTAGAGAATAAAATATGAAATTAATACAAGTTGATTTCATAGTCTGGAAATACCGAGGAATTATAGTCTGGAAATACTGGAAAATAATAGTCTGGAAATACTGAGGGCCTAGCTTAGTATCTGTGGTTGTAGATTTAAAGTGAGACCAGCTGGTGTGGTTCTGTTTTCTCTGGTTATATGCTCAGGCAAAGGTGAGGAGGGGTTAGCGTCGGCATTAGCTGGATTCAGATTTTGTGAAGTCATACAATAAAAGGTCAAAGAATTATGTATGTGTGCAAAGTGTGATGTGCCGTGGATTTAAACCAGTAAAAAGGGGAGTGTGGACAGCAAGATGATGAAGGACACTTAAAATATGGTATTCAAAAATCGTATAATTAATTATTGAAGGCTCCAGGGGGTAAAAATTGTGTGAGCCTCATAGACGCTTAAGTGAGTAAGCTAGATTTAAAAATTCACTTCAAATCTGCAAAATAAACATAAAACAAGACAATTAAGCTGATTTCAAGAACACACACACACTTTAATTAACTGATATGTTACGGAAAATCTTCAGACACTATTAGAAAATTTCCACCAACATTTTTAAAATAGAAATTGGTTTACAATGGATGTTATTTTCCTGAGTTTTAATACATTATGTTTTCTTGCTCCTTCTTAATTTAAAATTGTAGAGTATTTAGAAAAAAATGTTCGACAACATGAAATGTTTATATAATACTCATGAGAAACAATCACTTCTTCACATAAAAGTGGGCTAAAATTTTTTTAGAATTAGAAGTTCTTACAGTTTTCCATAAATTCCTTGATTTTGTTTTTGTTTACCTATTCCAATGTGGCAGAAGGATCTAATTTTTTTTAACGCAACAATACTATTTGCATCATGAATCAAAGTGATTAAGAAATAGCTCTTCTCAGAAATAAGACTTGATATTTTGTTTCAGACTTTTTTTTTTCTATTTTAACACTTATTCTCTAGGTGTTTTAAGAAGAAATTTGAATCGGAAGTCCTAGGACATAGTAAACATTATAATAAATATTTCTCAATGGAAAAGGATGTTAGTTTTCATTGTTTGAAGCATATGTCATCATCACAAAATACTATGAAAAATCACATTATTGTATTTTATCTATGTGCCATAAATTTTTATCAGTTAAAGATCAATTCATTATTAAGGACAACCTAATTATTGATTTATTTCATTAATGGCCATTTTCTAGATAATTGGGATATCTTTATGAGGTTTTTTTGCCCTTTTTTACATATTTTACTTTAGTCCACTCTTGTTTATTTTATTTTATTTTATTTTATTTTATTTTTTATTATTTTTTATTTTAAAACTTAAGTTCATAATTTCTAGGTTTTTTTAAATAACTTAACTCATTTTTCAAAATATAATATATAAAAATATATATGTGTTTTGCAACCACAACAATGAGAAAATGATAGATAATCTACAAAACCAAATATATTCTTAATCCCACCAGAGAAATGAAGTTGCAAGGAAACAAAAGTGCAAAAAGAGACGAGTTCCTCAGCTGAGAGATGGGACTGCAATGATATCACCTTTGGCAGAGTACAGAAAAAGATGTGCCTATCATCCAATTGGGCAACAAGAAGTCAGCTAAAAATTGAATGAATTCTTAAAAAGGTCAAGTGTAGTTTAGTGTTGATTTGAAATAGCAGAAAGAAAGTTCATAATTGTTTTCTTTTTTTCCCCCCAAATATGTCATAATCATTTTCAAACTTTCCTGCGCAGACCTCCACCAGGAAACCACATTAAAGATTAGGGACAGAGCAGAGGGAGCCTTTCTCCTTGCAGCAGGTATGGAAGAAGTGACTGAGCCAAGCAAAAGCCTCATCTACATCCTTATCCCTCCCTTTCTTCTATAAAGTAAAAGATGTTAAACCATTAGGGTAGGAGCTACACATGCTCCAACCTATAGAGTTTAGGCAGAGATCCAAGGCTTCTTAGGGAGGAATTGCAATAAAATGCATCTGCCTCTGGCGACCTGTTCTCAAAGAAGGAGGGATAGAAAACCCTATCCCTGGGCACCTGGGTGGCTCAGTCAGTTAAGCGTCTGCCTTTGGCTCAGGTCATGATCCCTGGGGTCCCGGATTAAGCCCTTGCAGTCTCCCTGCTCAGCGGGGAGTCTACTTCTCCTTCGATCTCTGCCTCTCCCTCACTCCCTACTTGTGCGTGCTCGCTCTCTCATCTGCTTGCTTTCTCTCTCAAATGATAAATAAAATCTTGAAAGAAAGAGAAAGAAAGAAAGAAAGAAAGAAAGAAAGAAAGAAAGAAAGAAAGAAAGAAAGAAATAGAAAAGAGAGAGAGAGAGAGAGAGAGAGAGAGAGAATCCTGTCCTGAGACAGCAAGAACCATTACTATTGGAGGAAAGATAGAAGCAAAAAATTCTCTAACCCTGAAAAGGTCAGAAATCTGTCTGGCTAGTTCTTACAAAGAGAACACATATAAGTTTATACACAGAAAAAGAGAGAGAAAGAGGGAGAGAATTGGAGAGAAAACCTCAGTGGGTGCAGAAAAAGAACTAGATAAGATCCAATATCCATGTGTGATAAAAACCATTAGCACACAACGAGTAAAAGAGTATTTTTTTTAACTTGATAAGCAGCATCCGTGAAAAAAAAAACATAGTATATTTAATAATGAAAGAATGACTGACCACTTCCCAACTTAGATAGGAAACAAGGTAGAGATTTTTGCCCTTGCAACTTCCACTCAGTATTGAACTGAATGTCTCAGCCAGTGAAATGAGGCAAGATACATAGGTAAAAAGCATACAAGTTATAAAAGAATAAATGAAAGCATTTTCATTCTCCGATGGTATGATTTCTATTTGGATTTCCCAAAGAATTTATAAATAAAGCAATAGAACTTGTAAGTAATTTTATCAAGGTCTCAGGATTATAGGTTAAAATATAGAAATCAATTTTATTCTATATACTACTAAAAATGAAGAAGTGGAAATTCAAATAAAAGATCAATGCCAGTTACAACAGCATTAAAACCATGAAGTACTTAGTGATATATCAAACACTGTATGTACAAGAATTGCATTCAAAAACTAGAAAATATTGGTGATAGAAATTTAAAAAACACAAAAAAATAAATATAGCATGCCATGTTTCAAAAGACTCAGTATTATTATGTTACTAATACTTCTAAAAGGATTCCTTTTTTTCCCCCAAATACGTTTATTTTATTTTTTCAGGGTTACAAGATTAATTGTTCATGCACCACACCCAAAGGATTCTATCTAGTAAATGCAATGGCCAGTCAAAATATCAGCAGCCTTTTTTTTTTTTTTCTTGTAGAAACTGACAACTTGGGGCACCTGAGTGGCTCAGTTGGTTAAGTGTCTGCCTTCAGCTCAGGTCATCTCGGGGTCCTGGGATCAAGCCCCACATTGGACTCCCTACTTCCTGCTCATTGGGCTCTCCCTCTGCTTCTTCCTGAGCTGTGCTCTCTCTCTCTCTCACCACTCTCTCAAGTAAATGAGTACAATTTAAAAAAAGAAATTGATAACTTGATTCTAAAATTTACATGTTAATAAAAAACATCTAAAACAAACAGGTTTTTTTTTTTTTAAGATTTATTTATTTATTTATTTGAGAGAGAGAAAGTGAGAGGATGAGAGGAGCAAAGGTCAGAGAGAGAAGCAGACTCCCCGTGGAGCTGGGAGCCCGATGTGGGACTCGATCCCCGGACTCCAGGATCATGACCTGAGCCAAAGGCAGCTGCTTAACCAACTGAGCCACCCAGGTGCCCTTAAAACAAACAGTTTTTTAAAATAAGAATGCAATTGGAGGACAGACTACTTGATTTTCGAGGATTAATGTAAACCTCCAGTAATTAAGATAATGTGTTACTGGCAAAGAATAGACATATAGATCAATGTAACAAAATAGAAAGTCCAGAAATAGACACACATATATGTGGTTAGTTAATTGATTTTTGAGTAATTATCAAGACAATTCAATGGAAAAAGAATAGTCTTTTCAACAAAGAACAATTGGATATCCATATGTAAAAATAACTTTCATCCCATGAAAAATTAACGCAAAATGGAGCATAAATGTAATTGTAAAACTTAACAGTATAAAACTTCTCAAAGTAATGGAGAACATTTTTGTAATCTTAGACTAAAGCAAGAGTTTACATATAAAGTCATAAGCTGTAACAGAAACATGATAAATAGAACTTCATGAAAATTGAGTACTTCAGTTCATTGGAAAATTATGTAGAGATTATAAATAAGTAAGCCACTGGCATAGGTAAAATTTTTTGCAAATGAACACATCTCTGATGAAATACCTTTATTCAGATCACATAATGAACTTTCCACAAATCAATAGTAAAGAAACAAAAACATCAATAGAATTTTTATTAAAGATTTAAATATGCATCTTATTAAAAACTATAGATACAGGTGGCAAGCAAGCACTTGAAATGATCCTCAACATCAGTATTTGTCAAGGAATTGTAAATTAAAACTGTAACATGAGATTTGTGTCTGTTATGGGCTGAATTGTACCTCCTCCAAATTCATATGTTGAAGCTCTATTCTCTTAATGCCTCAAAAAAAATGACTATATTTGGAGCTAAGGCTTTTAAAGAGGTGGTCAAGTTAAAAAGAGGCTGTTAGGTTGGGTCCTAATTGAATCTGACTTGTGTCATCATAAGAAGAGGACTTTTGGACATACAAAGAGACACCTGGGACATACATACACAGAGAAAAGACCATATGAGTTTACAACCAGAAGACAGCCATCTGCAAGCCAAGAAGAGAGGCCCCAGGAAGAAAACAAACCTTCTGATACCTTGATCTTGGACATCTGGACTCCAGAACCATAAGAAAGTACATTTCTATTGTTTGAGTCACGTAAAAGTGTTTCGACAGCCATAGCAAATTAATAAAAAACCCATTTACTAGGTTAATTAACACTTTTTTAAATGACAAAACCAAGGTTTTTATTTTTTTTTAAGGTTTTATTTATTTATTTGTCAGAGAGAGAGAGAGATCAAAAGTAGGGAGAGAAGCAAGCAGAGATAGAGGGGGAAGTAGGCTCCTCACTGAGCAGAGAGCCCGATCCGGGGCTCGATCCCAGGACCCTGAGATCATGACCTAAACCAAAGGCAGAGGCTTTAACCGACTGAGCCACACAGGTGCCCCATAAGTTTTAAGGAGCATATAGACCAATTAGGATTCACACATATTGGTGGTGGGAAAACAGAATGGTATAACCAGATTGGAAACCAGTTTGTCAGTTCCTTAAACTATTGAACATATACTTTATGACTCACAATCCCATTTCTAGATATTTGTCTGATGGAAATGAAAAGATATAAATACACAAAGACCTATGCCTGAATTTTTATGCATTTTTATTTGTAAGGTTCCAAAACAAGAAAGCATCTAAATATCTATTGACTAACGAACAGATAAAACTGTGGTGCATCCGTATTATAGAATATAATTGAGCAATCAAAAGGTAGGAGCCTTGGGGCGCCTGGGTGGCTCAGTCGTTGAGCGTCTGCCTTCGGCCCAGGTCAGATCCCGGCGTCCTGGGATCGAGCCCCGCATCGGGCTCTCTGCTCGGCGGGAAGCCTGCTTCTCCTGCTACCACTCCCTCTGCTTGTGTTCCCTCTCTCGCTGTGTTTCTCTCTGTCGAATAAATAAAAAATCTTTAAAAAAAAAAAAAAAAAAAGGTAGGAGCCACTGATATACATGCAATGACATGGAAAAATCTTTAAAGCTTTATACGGAGTAAAAGAAGCTTGACAAGAAAGAATACGTACTATATGGCTTTGGTTCAGTGAAATTCTTGAAGTATAAAACTGGAGGTAGAAGTAGAATAGGTGTTTTCAAATAAATAAAACATGTGAAATAAAAGTGGGGGTTTCTCCTGGATGGCACAGTCAGTTAACTGTCAGACTCTTGATTTCAGCTCAAGTCAAGATCTCATGGTTGTGGGATCAAACCCTGTGTCAGGCTCTGGGCTCAGTGTGGAGTCTGTTTGTTCCTCTCCCTCTGTGCACACACAATCTCTCTCTACCTTTAAAATAAATAAATAGATAAATAAATAAGTAAATAATCAATCTAAAAAAAATTGAATAGATATTTTCAGGTGCTTGAGTTAGGTTGAAGACATTGACTACAAAGTAGTAGGAGGATAACTGTGGGGTGTGTGTGTGTGTGTGTGTGTGTGTGTGTGTGGTGTAAATATCCCATATCTTAATTATGGTAATGATTATGACTGTATACACTTTCCAACACTCCTAAAACTGTACATCTAAAAAAGGAGTGATTTTTGCTTTCTACAAATTATACCTCAGTAAACCTGATATATTTCTAAAAGAAACATTAAATATGGAGAATAAAAAGGTGTGAAGACAATTTGTAAACTTTTGAGGCATTGAATTACACAATATTTTAACAAGAACTAACATTATGATTAAAGAAATGGTTATGGACTTACTAAAATTCAAGTAACATACATTAAATACATAATTTGACCTAAGCGTTCCATTAGGAATGCCGTACAATATAGAAAAAAAGAATTAGTTAGAACTTTTGCCTTATAATCATTTATCAAGGGAAGCATTCATGACTGTAAATAGCTATAATAATAGATACCATGTTTGAACTATTCTCTGAATGCTCTAATATCACCAATGATAGAGCAATTAGTTCTGATTGAAAATGCTGGGAAGGGCTTCTTTGAGATGACATTCGGATTGAACTCTAGTTTTCTGTTTACCCATCTCTTGTTAGCTGCAAATACACATTTCCGCAATGCAAAGTCACAACATATCTCCACGTGATTTTGTATGGTGTTCAGAGAGGTTAAGAGTATTTGAGTTTGCGGTACACTTATGGGTACCATTAAACCCTTTCTTTTCCAAGGGTAATCTGTTTCTGTAGTAAAAAATGCATTTCAAAATGAACATCAACACTGGAGTCACCCAAGTGTGCTCAGAAGACTCTGAGTTGGCATTTGAGCAGAAATAGATTCTGGTAAGAAAAATGTTGGTCTGTGTTTTCTTCCTAAAGCTCTATCTATCCATCTTTATTGGCTTTTCTACAAGAACATCTCAAGAGAAATGACCCCATCTATGTTGTTACATAGATAAATAAGCAAGAAAAACATACTTGTTTCCTCATGTATTAGGCAACCACAGTCATTCTTTGTCCAGGTCTCCTGCCCCCCACTATTCTGTTTATTAAATAATTTAATGTATAGTGAGAGCCTACCATGTCTGAGGCGGTATATGTATATTGTGTTACAATTGCCTTTGAATAGATATTCTGAATTGTATTTTATAGAGGAAGAAACGGACTTAGGGAGCTTATATCATTACTTTGATTCCGTAAGAAGAGAAGTTCTTTTGATCAGAGTTGCAGTATGTGTTTCCCTTATATGGGCAAGTGTTCATTTGTAATGTGGTTTCTGACATCTGAAGATCTGTCTTATTTTTAGTGAGACACCAGCCTATTTTGGCTAGGGTTTTAAGGTTCAATGTGAATACCTATTACAAATGCAGATATCATAAAAATGGGAAACGCGTTTGTCTACTAAGCTGCAACTAGCTTTTAAAAATGAGAAAAAGTTTAGGGAAAACTTTCGTCTTTGACTTGTTGGTTATTAAGAGTGGTCTTCTCCAGGAATCAGGGCTAGCGCTCTGTAGGACCTTATTTGACTATCTTTTAATA
>JAQQSY010006953.1:0-10747 GCA_028646535.1 Procyon lotor
GCATTACTCAGAGTTGGCACCTAGAAAGAATGCAAATGCAAAGAAAATGGTTCAGATTAAGCAAGGTACAACTGTTGTGCAAACACTATCTAGTTGGTTCTTTGACACTCTTAATGGGTTTTGGTCACTATGTTGGTTATTTGGATCTGTACATTTCAACTGCAAATTGCAGATATCCTAATGATAATGAAATATAATGACTTGAGGGGCGCCTGGGTGGCTCAGTGGGTTAAAGCCTCTGCCTTCGGCTCAGGTCATGATCTCAGGTTCCTGGGATTGAGCCCCGCATCGGGCTCTCTGCTCAGCAGGGAGCCTGCTTTCCCCTCTTTCTCTGCCTGCCTCTCTGCCTACTTGTGATCTCTCTCTCTGTCAAATAAATAAATAAAATCTTAAAAAAAAAAAAAAAGAAATATAATGACTTGCATAACCTAAAGTTAAGAGATACACCTTAATCCAGTGGTTTTGTCTACATTTCTCGGTGATTTCTTTGGCTATACCTTCCTCTGGCTTTTGGCCTCAGGGTCCGATGGTCTTTTGTTCATAGTCTCTAAAAGAAAGGGGCAGTGTTTTAAGAGCAAAAGAATGCTTTCTCCCAACTCTCTATGCATGCCAGTGAATTTTACCCTTTTTCCACATATGAACTAATTCCAGGTTCTGTGAGAAGACCATGTGCTAATTGGCTTAGGTCTGAGTTCTTGGACTAACCATTTATTAGAAGAGGAAAAGGGACTTCTCTTTGATTAATTCATGCCCTAGAAAAGTCTAGAAGTGGTGCTATAGCTAATTTCTCTGGAGCTTCTTGGATGACAAAGCCAGTATTCCTTCAGGACGGGAATGGGACTCTGTCCGGGCAGAGGTCTAACAGCATGCCCTATATAGTTCACCCTTTCACTCCCAAACATCCAGAAACATTCTTCCTCTTATGCATGTCCTGAATGAAACTTTGCCTGTACACGAAACACTCTCACTGCCTCCCCAGAGGAGGACATTTCAGCGTCTCATCTTGTTCCAAGACCAGGATCTTTAGGTGACACAAGGTCGTCTTTCTCAGATCCGATGGAGCATCTCGTGGACCTGCGGCCCTGTGGCAGAACTACATGTCTGTCCCAGTGCTCGAGAAAGAGCATGGTCATCATCATACAAGTTTCCATCTGTAAAGGAGGGTAACGGAAGAGGGTGCACCATGAGCAATGCTCACTCTTTCCTGGTCCAGGAGTGATGAGTATCCCTGTCTTGGCAGGAGGTTCACTTCTTAGTAGATTTGACAGCCAGTGATTTTTATCTCCAAGAGCGTCTCCTTTCCTGGTCTTCATGGCACTTCTGCCGTGGCCTTTGAGAACGAGGGAGAACGTGGGAACTGCAGCTTTTAGTAACTCTCTCGCCTTGCCCATGGGATCGGAAGGGAGGGACCTCAAGTTGTTTCCGAGCAGTGGTTCTCAGTGTGGTCCCAGGACCAGCAGCTTAGCAAATTCTGGGGTGTCACCCCAGACTTAACGCATCAGAATAGGGGCTCCAGTGATCCGTCCTCCCGGAGCATCAGATGCACCTTCTAGCTTAAGAACCGTCGACTTAGAGGCTTAGCAGGTTTTTGTGCTTTCTTTGGCAGATCAACTCCCTTAAAAACGAAGTGGCCTGCTAGTTGGTTTAGGGTCAGTTCCATTTGCAGTAACCGTAGTTGGAGATCTTGCCTGGTCATCCCTCTAAGCCTGTCAGAGCATGAAGTCTCCACCCGTCCCCTGAGTTCTTAATTTAAAGGCCACTGACCTATCTTGGCCTCTGCTTGTTCCTTAGCCTTTAGGCTACATCTTTACTGCCTTTTCACAACAAAGTTTATGTTCTCTTTGTTAGGCAAGGGTACACCTGTGAGCAGGGGTGGGGTGTGGGAGGGGTGGGAGTTGTGCTGGGGAAAGGACCCTGGGTGGGGAGCCAAGGTCCTCCTGGCTCCATTCTCATCCTCCTGGGAAGCCCTAACTTCCAGGCCTCTACTTTCTCAAGCTTTAGCTTGGCTTCCACAACTTGGCTCTTTGGTTGGTTGGTTTGTGTTTTGACCATACTAGAGTCCACATTACTGAAATTTTAGCTTTTTTGGTTTTATAGAAGTGGAGAGGGCCTCTCTGTTTTCTCTCCTCTCTGCTTTTAGCCTAAGTTTATCTTTAGGCTACAGGAAGCAGGGAACACATTTCTTCATTCTTAATTTTTGTACCACTTACCTTTCTTTTTCTTGAAGTAGCCATAAACAGTGCTTGAAGTAATGATGAAATTTAAGGTGTTTGCTCTTTGGTTGAGAGTGTTGATGTTCGACTGTCTCTTTTGGGGTTAGAAAGTGGTGCCTCTAATAGACGGGAAGCAAATAAGAAAAAGCAAGTCCTTTCTCTCTTGTCTAGGCTTTCTGTCTCCCTCTTTTGACCCCCTGCCCTTATGGCCTCATGAGGAGAAGTTGTCAAAACATGGAATCCGTGGAATAATACTAAGGAATCAAAAGCAACGCACTACTGATACACTCTACAAGATGGATGAAGGAAGTCAGACAAAAAAGTATATACCCTATGACTCCATTTATATAAAATTCTACAAAACTAACTTACCATGAATACGAATAAGTGAGAGAAAGGACAGGTGCTGGGTCCAAGGGTGGAGAGGGGACAGAGGGACTGGAGGGAAAAATGACAAAGCAACACAAGAAACCTTTGCGGTTCATGGTTTCACAGATATATTCCTATAGCAACTGTTACCAAAGTGTACATTTAGTTTTTTAAAGATAGATAGATAGATAGATTTATTTGTTTATTTATTTATTTTTAAGATTTATTGATTTATTAGAACATGAGCAGCAGGCGGTGGGGGGCAGGTGGAGAGAAGGAGAGTGTCTCAAGCCGGCTCCACACTGAGCATTGAGCCTGAGGCGGGCAGGGCTCCATCTCACGACCCTGAGATCACGAGCTGAGCTAAACCAAGAGTCAGACGCTTAACCGACAGAGCCACCCAGAGCCCCTGTAATGATGAAGTTTCTAGGCCTTAGGATGTACATTTGGTCATGGATATCTGGACATATCAGTAGAAGCGGTGTGTGTTTGCGTAGCACATTTTGACTTTGTATGTTGAAGTAGCACCCTGGCCTCACCACTCATCAGCAGCCTTTAATAAATTACTTAGTCTCATTCTGCCTCAGTTTCTCCAACTGTAAAAGAAGGGCAATAAAAACACAGCCTTCGTGAATTTGATCTAAGGATTAAAAGTGCCTTCATATCTGTAAAGTGCTTAAAACAGTACCTTCCACACAGTAAGCATTGTGCACCTATTAGCTGACTATTTATTACTCTGCCGGCCAGAGTGTTTTATTTTTAGGACTGGATTCTTGGAAAGATTTTTTTTTTCTATACAGCGTATACAAATTGAACATTTGAACGTGAATGTTTATTAGACTGGAAATAAAGGGGAATATTCAGGAAAATGCAATGCAAATGCAAGGGTTTTAAACACTTGTTAACAGGTTCTGAAGAGAACCCATTCTCACTTCTGGAGGCATTCAGGGAGCCTCCCCAGGAAGGGAGTTACAAAGCCAAACTAGAATGTTTTTCTCTTGAAAAATCTTAACATGAACCAGTTTTCCCTGTTTAATCTAGAAAATAAAAAAGTCCAATAGGATAGGAGATATTTTGGACTATAAGAAAGGTTTTTCCTATACGATCTATTGGAAAACAGGAAAATAAACATTTGAGGTTAGGCAAGGAATCTACTTTGGGAAATGCTAATAAACAGCATGTCCTATTATTTATTTTGTACTGTTTGGGAGCTGTAGGCCCTTAGGTACCTAGCCTGATCGATAAGATTTGGATAAATAAACAGTCCTACTGTGTTGCCTTGGTTGATTCTTTTAAACAAAGGAAACATACCATACCCTGGGGTCTGCCTGTGTGAGTCTGGCTTGCTGGGGAGCCAGAGGCGGGTACGATTGACCTTTGCCTCCTTCCGAGGGTAGCTTCCTTGGGGTTTTACCCCATGTATACCGCCGCCACCTGGCAAGAAAGTTCGCAGCAGGCATATTGCTCAACTCAAAAACATTATTCTTTAGTGTTCTTATTCTAGTTCTTACATGTACACGATTCCTTTTATCTGAGATACCAAATCCCTTTTCTGTCCTCATGTCCTCCGAAAATAGCCTAATAGTTCTTTAAAAAGGATTGGATTCTCTATTTAAAAGGGGATAGCTTTTATCATTTCCTCTACTTGTCCCAATAAAGAAAAGGAGGAGTTGTTGCTGAATCAAGAAGGAATCGTACAGTATTTCGTCTTTCGACAAAATAAGGCGTAATATGTATGAAGGGGAGCGTGCACTAACCCTTTGTGGCCCTGTGGCCCCAGTGGGAAGAGCTGTCCTCCGGGGAGGTGTGGAAAGGGTGGGCAGCCAGGCAGCCAGTGCCTGTCTGCTAGGGACCTGCTGGTTCCCTCATTTTCTCTCTGTTAACTGGTATTTGTCTTGGCCCTGCTTTAGTTAGTAAGCTCCGAAAGCTAGAGATAGGCAGTTGAATTTTACTTGGATTATTTTAATGTTAATTAGAATGAAATATTCAAATTTGGAGAATTTGTTGCAATTAAAATGGTGGGTAATTGCATAAATGCTGAAGCATTACTTTTCCATTTCAGTTTAAAACACCTCCTCTCTCTTCATTATATAATTACTCACACCACTATTTGACCCAAACAATTTCTTATTTTCCCACACAGGTTAGACAGTTATCTGAATTTAGCTTTCTAGTTTCAACACAGTTGAAATATAAGATTTTTTTTTTCCCTTTTCCCAGGATGTTTTGACCCGTGTTAGAACAATACCTTTTATCCCAGGCGCCAAAATGCGGTACCTGTCAGAGGTTATGGAATTAGCCTGGGCTAGTGTTTCCTGTGAGATTTCACCCCGGCAGACGTCAGCCTCCAGGGCCACTGAGGAAGCAGAAACAATAAGCTCTCTTTGCTGGTAGGCCTCTACTTTTTAATATGTTCTGAGGCCTACTAATCAGGGGTTATTGTGGTTGTCGTTGATACGTTTAGTGTGTGGGTGGTGAAGCCTTCAGGAGATTAACCTCCCAGCTCAGTCTGCTGCAGGTCCCTTCCCGCGTGTCATCCTTTAGAATATTTGGAAGTGGAGTCTTAGAGTTCCTTAGTTTAATAGCAGGTAAGTGTTAACTGGTGAGCCACAGGAAGTGAATAAATGGTATTTCTGATATCATCATGTAAATTTGGCTTCAGCTCAGGAGGATAAGAATAGTACCATTGTTTACAAATACACATTCCTTGGTTCCATGGTTATAGGTCCTGATTCAGTTAAGTTAGTAAGGGGCCCTGGTATTTGTACCTAAAAAGAAACCCAAAGGCAAAACCAAAACCCAAACGAAAACAAAGCAATAACAACAACAAAGAAACCCTCCAAGAGGTAGAGGAAGGAGGGGAAACTCTGTGTGTGTGCTTAATATACAACTATACATCTACTTGTTTATATTTTTTTAAAAGAGTATGTTACTGCTTTTTGACTTCAGGTATATTGGGAATATGTCCTACCTGGCAGAATTATATTTTAATGGATAAGTCATATATATTTCTTAAAAATACATATGCCTTAAGGTGACCACATAATGCTATACATAGTTTATACACATAGTGTGTAAGTAAATTCTACTGTGGTAGGAGATAAATAATTGCCTTCAGGGGCCTTGTGGGGTGTGTGTGTGTGTGTGTGTGTGTGTGTATGTGTGTACAGTGTATAAATAAAGTCTACTGTGGTAGGAGATAAATTATTGCCTTCAGGGGCCCTGTGGGTGTGTGTGTGTGTGTGTTTCCCCAGTGTGGATATTCGTAAGTTAATTCAAGTTTGTAGCAGAGTCACTTTGTATGGGTCTCCTAGCTCTCAGGGTCCAGCTGTCTTTGCTTCACTAACAAATATAATTTGGTGGCTATAGGTATCCTCAGTGGTCTCTTTGAGTGGTGCAGGTAATAGCTTAATATTAATCTTAATCTCTTGTACTGCTATTATTGTTTTAGAAAACTAAAAATGGCATCGTAGGTGGAAGAGAAGAAAAGTTTTGGAAAAGTATGTGCTTCATGGTTGACAGAATTTCATCATCTTCCACCATGCTATTTTGGTAAACATGTTCAGAAAACAGTTGTTGCTGTTATGGGTGTGGGACTTTGTCTCCCAGGGAGTAAACCACTAGCTACAAATAGAACAAGTTCAAAATCCAACTGGAATTATTGTTACTTATTATATTTCTTGTGTGTATGAATTGGTATGTCATCTGACCCAGGCTAATATTCACTGAAGCCTTTTTTTTTTTTTTTTGCTAATTTTTATCTGTGTATCTTCAATTCTAAAGATTATCGTAGAAATGTAAGAAAACTTAGGTAGATGGCATTGAATCATCTGCAGCAATGGTTTCTGTGGACTCTTGATGGATTTTTGCTGGTCTCTGGTGAAATATAAAGAAAATATAGTGAGTCTTTCCTGAAGCTAAATATTTGACCTTTCATCATGATATGCCTCCTATTTTGGTGTTAAAATGGGCTCTTTTTAAAAAAAAAATAATGACAGTACAAGGTAGTTTGACTTTTTTTTTTAATGTCTTTACTTGGCAAAATGAAAAGTTGGCACCCAGTTTGGTAGGACAGGTATGAGTATGTGCAATTTAAAGTTGATGTCTCTGCGACATCTCCAGGTCAGGGAACTACTGATGGAAAATGTACATTGAAAATGCATGGTCCTTGATGAATACTTTGGCCCTTTAGTTTCTCTTACTGGGTAGTGTATTTGGCATGGTGTGCACATTGTGTTGTGTTTATATCCTGTGTATGGTCTCTGGCCAAATAGTTCTAGTCTCCAAGCTTCCGTTTCCCATTCCCAGCTGCTTGACCTTGAAGACAAGAGAGCGGCTCATCCTTTCATCTGGCAAGATCCATATTGTCTCCTTGTGTCTTCACCATTCCTTATTTCCCTTTCCCCGCCTCATTGTATCTTACTGGATTGGTTTCTAAGAAGATCCAGTTATAAATGCCAGCCGACCTTTTAGCTTTGCCCTGTGCCTGGCTCTGAACCAGGGACTGACTCGACAGCTGGTCTGGTTTATTATGAAATCACCAATAGCTTTGAGAATGGATACTCTAGTCTGTACACAGTGCTGTGTAGGATGTTATGACACTCGGTAAAATGAGTAAAATAATGCCTATTCTCTAGGTAAAATTGTCAGCCACTAAGATCATCTATTCATTTTTTTTATTGTGGTAAAATACACATGAATTTTATCATCTTAACTTTTTAAGTGTACAGGTCAGTGGTATTAAATACATTCACAACACCCATTCCCATAATTCTTTTCATCTTGTAAAACTGAGACTGCACCCCTTAAACAATAACTCCACCTTCTCCCCTCCCCACAGCTGCTGGTAGTGCTGTTCTACTTTCTACCTCTGAATTTGGCTACTCTGGCTACCGCATACAAGTGGACTCCAAAGAGCATTTGTCTTTTTGTAATTGGCCTATTGCATTTAGTAGATTGTCTTCAAAACTCATACATAGAGTAGCATATTGCAGAATTTTCCTTCTTTCTAAGGGTGAATACTAATAGTCCGGTATATTTTCTTTATCCTATCATCTGTCAGTGGACATTGGGTTGATTCCACATTTTGGCTATTGTAAGTAATGCTGCTGCTGTGAATATAGGTGTATAAATATCTCTTTGAGACTTGCTTTCAGTTCTTTGGCATATATACCTAGAAGTGAAATTGCTAGATCCTAGAAGTAGAATTGCTGGTAAATTTTACTTTTTTAATTTTTTGAGGAACTTCCATACTGTTTTCCACAGTGGCTGCACCATTTTATATTCTTATCAACAGTGCCATGAGGGTTCCAATTTCTCTATATATTTGCCCAGCAGGGAGCCTGACTATCTGGCTGGATCCCAACACCCCGGGATCATGACCTAAGCTGAAGGCAGATGCTTAACCAACTGAGCCACCCAGGTGCCCCTACATGGATTGATTTTCATATGCTGACCTATCCTTACATTCCAAGAATAAATCCGACTTGATTATAATGCATAATCCTTTTAATATGCTAATGAGTTGCGTTTGCTAGTATTTTGTTGAGGATTTTTGCATCCATGTTCATAAGGGATATTGGTCTGTAATTTTTCTTGTGTCATTGTCTGGCTTTAGTATCAAGTTAATGCTGCCCTTCTAGAATATGTTAAGAAATGTCCCCCTCTTTTTAAGTTTTTAGAAAAGTTTGAGAAGGATTGGTAATGCTTCATTGTGTTAGGTAGAAGTCACCAGTGAAGCCATCAGGTTCTAAGCTTTTCTTTGTTAGGACATTTTTTTTTTTAAGATTTTATTTATTTGATAGAAACACAGCGAGAGAGGGAACACAAGCAGAGGGAATGGTAGCGGGAGAAGCAGGCTCCCTGCTGAGCAGAGAGCCCGATGTGGGGCTCGATCCTAGGACCCTGGGATCATGACCTGAGCTGAAGGCAGACGCTTAACGACTGAGCCACCCAGGCGCCCGTTAGGACATTTTTGATTACTAATTCACGCTTTTTTAGTAGCTGTAGACCTATTTAGATTCCCTATTGCTTCATGACTTGCTTTTGGTAGGTTCCATGTTTTTAGGAATTAGTCCATTTCAACTAGGTTATCCAGTTTATTGGTATACAGTTGCTCATAGTTACTTATATAGTATTCTCTTATAATCCTGTATATTTCTTTAGAATTGGTAGTAACGTCCCACTTTCATTTCTGATTATAGTAATTTGAGTGTTTTTTTTCTTAGTCCATGTAGCTGAAGATTTGTCAGTTTTGTGGATCTTTTCCTAGAACCAGCTTTTTGTTGATTTTCTCTGGTGTTTTTCTGTTCTCTATTTCATTCTTCTCAAATCTTTATTATTTCCTTCTGCTAGTTTTGGTTTTCATTTATTCTTCTTTTTCTCTTTTCCTAAATTATAAAGTTGGGTGTTGACACGAGAGCCCTCTTTTAAAAAGAAAAAAAGTGTTTATAGCTATAAATTTTCTCTTTAGTACTGCTTTGTCTGCATCCTGTAAGTTTTGGTGTGTGGTTATTTTTGTTTTCTTTCATCAGTATGTTCTCCCTTGATCCATTGGTTGTTTAAAAGCGTGTTGTTTAAATTCCACGGTTTTGTGAATTTTTTTGTGTTCTGATCTCTGACTTCATTTGTTGTGTTCAGAGAAGATAATTTTAAATCTATGGAGACTTAATTTGTGTCCTACCACCTGGTCTGTGCTGGACTATGTGCCATGTGTGTTCTGTTGCTTTTGGGTAGAATGTTCTGTTAGCTCTAGATGGTTCGTAGCATTGCTTAGGTTCTCTGTGCCTACTTTCCTTCTGTCTGGTTGTTGTGTTCATTATTGAGAGGTTATTAACATAGCTACTATTGTAGAACTATTTCTTTCTTGAATTCTGTCAGTTTTTCATATTTTGATGGTTTGTCATTAGTGTGTAAATGTTTATACTTGTTATATCTTCTTGTGGTATTGAATCTTCTACCAATTTATAATGTACTGCTTCATGTTTCATTACATTCTTTGATTTAATGCCTGTTGTGTGTGATATTAGTATAGCAACTGCTGCTCTCTTTGGTAATAAGTGCTTGGAATATCTTGTTCCAGCCTTTTACTTTCAACCTGTTTGTGTCTTTGGATCTAAAGTGAATCTCTTATAGACAGCATATCCTTAGGTCATTTGTTTTTATCCATTTGCCAGCCTCTGTCTTTTGATTGGAGAATTTAATTCATTTGCATATAATTACTGATAAGGGGGGACTGACTTCTGTCTTTGTGCTGTTTTCTGTATGCCTAATAAAGCTTTTGCCTCTAATTTACTGCAGTCTTGATTTCCTTTGTATTTCCTTTGATTTTTTTATAGTGAAAGCTTTAAGTAACTTTTTCATTTCCTTGTGTTTTATTTTGTAGCTGTTTTTGTTATGGTTACCATGGGGATTATCTTTAGCATTCTAAAGTTGTAACGCTAATTTGAATGTGTACCAGCTTAATGTCAATAACAATAAAACCAGTGCTCCTTTTCAGCACATCCCCACATCTTTTTGTGACTGCTGCTGAGTCCCTTTAGTGAATTTTTCGTTTTGCTTCTTGTACTTCTCAGCTCCAGAATTTTTTTTTATGCTTTCTGTTCTTTTATTTCCATTTTTCCTTTGATTGTTCTCTTGATTTTTACACATTTTTTTGTTAGTTCTTTAAGTATCTTTAACAGTTGTTTTAAAGTCTTTGTCTAGTATATTTGCCATAGGATTTTTTTCGGGGTAATTTCTGTTGACTTACGTTTTTTTTCCCTTTGAATGGGACATACTTTCCTGTTTCTTTGTATGTCTTGTGATTTTTTTTTTTCTTTCAACAACTGACAGCTGAATCTAATAATGTAATTCGGGAAATCATATTCTCCCCCTTCACAGGTTTTGCTGTTATTATTTTTTAATTGTTGTATGCTTGGTTTGTGGTGAGGATCAGCCTGAGGTATGAATGTAAAATCTTTTCAGGTTTTTTCTGATCCATTTTCTGGGCATGTCTGTCATTTCTAATTTTGCTCATATGTGCAGTTGTTTTTGAGTGTCCCATTCTTTAATACTTGGGCTTTCCAAAGGGAAAAAAGTGAAAAATCATGGGAGATGTGGGATGCTGGCCCTTTAAATCTTCTCACAGCCGTTTCAGCTAGGGAGAGACTTTTAACAATGTGAGC
>JAQQSY010006954.1:0-10747 GCA_028646535.1 Procyon lotor
GGGCGCCTGGGTGGCTCAGTCGTTAAGCGTCTGCCTTCGGCCCAGGTCAGATCCCAGGGGTCTGGGATCGAGCCCCGCGTCGGGCTCCCTGCTCCGCGGGAAGCCTGCTTCTCCTGCTACCATTCCCTCTGCTTGTGCTCCCTCTCTCGCTGTGTTTCTCTCTGTCAAATAAATAAAAAAAATCTTTAAAAAAAAAAAATTAAAAAAAATTTAAAAAAAAAAAAAAAAGAGTAAGACTATGGATGTCCACTCTCACCACTTTCATTCAGCATGGTACTTAGCAACATAGACTCAGCAATCAGACAACAAAAAGAAATAAAAGGCATGCAAATCAGCAAGGAAAAAGTAAAACTTTCACTATTTGTAGATGACATGATACTCTATACAGAAAACCGAAAAGCATCAAAAAACTGCTAGAACTGATTAATTAAGTAAAGTTGCAAGATATAAAAATCGATATTCAGAAATCACTTGGTGCATAAACAATGAATCTTGGAACACTGAAAAAAATAAAATAAAACTAAGATGTTAAAAAAATAATGAAGCAGTAGAAAGAGAAACCAAGAAATCAATCCCACCTATAATTGCACCTAAACCAATAAAATAACTACTAATAAACGTGACCAAAGAGGTGAAAGACCTATACTTTTAAAAATACAAAGTATTGATGAAAGAATTGAAGATGACACAGAGAAATGGAAAGATAGTCTATGCTTATGAATTGGAAGAATGAATATTGTTAAAATGTCTATACTACCCAAAGCAATCTACACATTTAATGTAATCCCTATCAAAATACCAACAGCATTTTTCACAGAGCTATAACAAAGGATGCTAAAATTTGTACAAAATCAACAAAGACCCCAAATAGCCAAAGTAGCCTTGAAAAAGAAAAGGAAAGCTGGAGGCAACACATTCTGGACTTCAAGTAATATTACAAAGTCCTGGTAGTCAAAACAGTACTGGCACAAAAATAGACACATAGATCAATAGAATGGAATAGAGAATGCAGAAATGAATCCACAATGATATGATCAGTTTGACAAAGCAGGGAAGAATATCCAGTTGGAAACAAGACTGTCTCTTCATTAAATGTTGTTAAGAAAACTGGACAGCAACAGCACAAAAGAATGAAATTGGACCACTTTCTTACACCATATACAAAAATAAATTCGAAATGGTTTAAAGACCTAAACATGAGACCTGAAAGCATAAAAACCTTAAAAGGGAACACAGATAGTAACTTCTTTGACATGGACTATAGCAACTTCTTTCTGGATATGTCTCCTGAGGCAAGGGAAACTAAAGCAAAAATAAACTATTAGAGCTACACCAAAATAAAAAGCTCTGCAGAGCGAAGGAAAGAGTCAATAAAACTAAAAGGCAACCTACACAATACGAGAAGATATTTGTAAATGACATATCCAATAAAAGGTTAATATCCAAAATATATGAAGCACTTATAAAACTCAACACCTCAAACTAAATAATCCAATTAAAAATGGGCAGAAGACATGATTGAACATTTTCCAAAGAAGACATATGGATGGCCAACAGACACATGAAAAGATGCTCAATATCACTTATCATCAGAGAAGTGCAAATCAAAACTACAATGAAATATTATCTCATACCTGTCAGAATGGCTAAAATCAACAACAAAAGAAACAGTAGGTGTTGTCAAGGATGTGGAGAAAGAGGAAACCTTATGCACTCTTGGTGAGAATGTGCAATCACTATGGAAAACAGTATGGAGGTTCCTCAAAAATTAAAGAGAACTACCCTATAGTCCAGCAATTGAACTACTAGGGATTTACCCAAAGAATAAAAAAATACCAATTCAAAAGAATACATGAACCCCTAGGTTTATAGCAGCATTGTCCACAATAGCCAAATTATGGAAACAGCCCAAATGTCCCATCGATTGATGAACAGATAAAGAAGATGTGGTGTATATATTTGTACAATGCCATATTACTCAACCATAAAAAAGAATGAAGTCTTTGTTGCCATTTGCAACAACATGGAAGCAGTTACATATTATTCTAAGCAAAATAAGTCATTCAGAGAAAGACAAATACCATATGATTTCACTCATATGAGAACTTAAGAAACAAATGAGCAAAGAGAAAAATAAAAGAAAGGCAAAACAAAAAATAGACTCTTAACAGTATGAACTGATGGTTACCAGTAGGGAGGTGACTAGGGGGATAGGTTAAAGAGGTGATGGGGATTCAGGAATGCACTTGTTAGGAAGAGCAGTGGGTGATATATGGAAGTGTATAATCACCATATTGTACGTCTGAAAATAATATTAAACTGTATGTTGACTAACTGGAATTTAAATAAATACCTAAGAGAGAGAACTTGTTTTTTGGGTTTTTTTTTTTAAGATTTTATTTATTTGACAGCGAGAAACACAGCTAGAGAGTGAACACAAGCAGAGGGAATGGTAGCGGGAGAAGCAGGCTTCCTGCTGAGCAAGGAGCCCGATGCGGGGCTCGATCCCAGGACTCTGGGATCATGACCTGGGCCGAAGGCAGACACTTAATGACTGCGCCACCCAGGTGCCCTGAGAACTTGTTTTTTTTTTACTTAAAGGGATATGTAGATGCCACTACTCCAAAGTATGTTTCCATCTCTGAGGAATAGATGTGTGTCTTGTGTGTGCCTCTAGCAATTAGAAGGAATTATAGTTTCTCTTCCTAGCACAAAGATCTCTCAAAACAAAGCAGTGAGAGTCCTCTAAGCACAATTCTCCACTATGGAGCAGTAGAGGTAGGGTTCCTCTTGAAGCAGAAGTACAGCCTTTACCCATGTGCAGGACACCACTTGCAGAGAAGCTAGTCCCAATGGAGAGGGGGAAAGCTGAAGAGAGTTGTGGGCTACAATTTGAATTAGAGGAACTTATGGTAACCTAAGCAAGGTCTTCTCCACAGTCTGAGGTGTCCCTCAGAATGACCAAGGAGGTCAAGGCCTTTGTGAGAAGGGGTACCTTCACCCAAGAGCTAGCAACCAAAACATGTTTTCCCAACAGGAAACAGGGTCAGGAAAGGGTTAGTGGTTGTAAAACTCCAGGTACCTGTATCAGATTCTTCTTACCCACTCCCAAGCCTTCCTTTCCTTTCCTTTTTCCTTTCCTTCCCTTTCTCTTTCCCTCCCTTTCCCTTCCGCCTTCCTTTTCCTTTCCCCTTTTCCCTCCTTTCCTTCCTTCCTTCCTTCCTTCCTTCCTTCCTTCCTTCCTTCCTTCCTTCCTTCCTTCCTTCCTTCTTTCTTTCCTCCTCTCTTCTTCTCTTCCTCTTTCTTCCTCACTTCCTCCCTTCCTTTCTCTGTTTCTTTTCTTTCTTCTTTCTCACTGTTTCTTACCTTCTTTTTTCTTTTCTTTTCTTTGTTTACCTTTCCTAATGCTACTACTCCTCTAAAAGAGACAAAAATGAATGCTACCAACTGGTGCCAGGAAGAGGGGGGCAGGAGAGTAGTCAAAGACTCTGATAATGAAAAATCTAGATGAGGCTGATGGGATACTGGCAGTCCGCATGCTCCTCACAGCCTTGCTAGTCCTCAGCCTTGGAGCAGGAATCCAGGGATAACCAATCATGGTGTGTGTGTATGTATGTGAGTGGGGGGGCCTCTAAAAGTCACTCAGAGTTATCTTCCTCCTCCCTCAAAGCCAAAAAGGCCTGACCAGATACCTCAAGAAGTATACAGTCCAGAACCCACTGAGACTATGGTGGGAAGTGAAAGGGAGTCTCTGTGACAATTTACCTCTCTCTTTGTGTCTTTCTGTCTCCATCTCTTCCCTAACTTCTCATATCCTGGGGCATTATTTCAGAGGACTCAACCTTGATCTGTCTCCAGCTCTTGAGCAAGACCAAATCTCTTAACCTGTGTTTTGCTTGCCAACTGCTAGGCTAGAGAAGACAGGGAGTGTCCATCCTGAAGCAAAGGGAAGGCCTAGATTCCCTCTCTTCCCAAGGGAAGGGTAGGTTGCAAAGTTGGACCAAAGAGGAATCAGTCTTAAGGTTGCATTGGCAAGGGGCGCCTGGGTGGCTCAGTGGGTTAAAGCCTCTGCCTTCAGCTCAGGTCATGATCTCAGGGTCCTGGGATTGAGCCCCGCATCGGGGTCTCTGCTCAGCAGGGAGCCTGCTTCCCCCCTCCCACCCCTGCCTGCCTCTCTGCCTACTTGTGATCTCTCTCTCTCTCTGTCAAATAAATAAATAAAATCTTAAAAAAAAAAAAAAGGTTGCATTGACAAACATGCCCCCTGTTGGGAAGACTACTATTCTCATTTTGGATTTATTATTACTGCTCTTCAGGTTAGAAAATGAATTAACATATAATCATACTCAGGAAAATATATGACAGAAACCACAAAGGTCTTTCATAACCTCCATATCTAAAGAAAATTCTCTGTTATTCTTTATCACAAGACCCTGTTTGCTTACTTTGGGTGTTTATCACCCACTAAAAATCTTTTCTTTCTTATTGTCTATTTCTCACTAGGAAAAACTCTGTATTTGAATAAGAGGAAGAATGGATGATGAATAAATATATGGGACTAAATATACTGGTGGGATAAAAATTTCCTACTAATATGATGTATACCTGAAAGTATCATGTGGAGACCTATGTTAACAATAATATCATTAACCGATGTTCATAATGTCCCTATTTTACATCTCTATCCAAGGCATACTTCCCCAAAACTGTATACCACACATGAAAGTTATTTAACAATCCTTTAACTCTGTGTTAACCATTGTGGAGAGAATATAACAGTGTACGGGGCACAGTCTCCCCACTCCGGAAGCTTACAATTGAGGGAGGGAGAAAGGGAAGACACAGGGTAACTACAACTGAAGACAGCGTGTGGAAAGACAGTTAAGGTAAGACTGACACAAAGAAGTAGAGGAGATCAAAGAAAATAAATTGCTTCTGATACTGATTCCAGAGAATGTGGACTGGAGGTAGGTAACATTTAAATTGGACCGTGATGATTGTGTACATTTCAGTAGTCAGATACTGAGAGGATGGAATTCCGAGGAAAAGACTAGCTACTAGGATGGGTTTCTTAACTTTGGGCATCATTTGATATGGAACTTCTATTCATTATGAGAGAGTGAAATGCAAGGACCAGTGAAATTCAAAGTAAAACTACAGAATCTGGGACTACAGGAGATTATGCTGAGTGAAATAAGTCAAGCAGAGAGAGTCAATTATCATATGGTTTCACTTACTTGTGGGGCATAAGGAATAACATGGAGGACATTAGAAGAAGGAAAGGAAAAGTGAATTGGGAGAAATCAGAGGGGGAGACAAAGCATGAGAGACTGTGGACTCTGAGAAACAAACTGAGGGTTTTGGAGGGGAGAGGACTAGGAGGTTAGGTGAGCCTGGTCATGGGTATTAAGGAGGGCACATATTACATGGAGTACTGGGTGTGGTGCATAAACAATGAGTCTTGGAACACTGAAAAAATAAAATTAAATTTAAAAAACAGAGTAAAACAAACATTCAGCTCTTCTTACCAATCTTGCTATTTTCAAAGCTCTTTTTTATTTTATGAAACTAGTTTCACAAATGACTATTACTTCACAATCTCAACTGTAGATTCCTTAATTAGTATAATTTTTAATTCTTTCCTTTGTAGGATGGCTCAAGTACAGTATCCTACTCGGAAGCAAAGAAAATAATAAAATGGCTTCTGGCGTGCTTTGATAGCTCAGTGGGTTAAAGCCTCTGCCTTCGGCTCAGGTCATGATCTCAGGGTCCTGGGATCAAGCCCCACATCAGGCTCTCTGCTCAGCCGGGAGCCTGCTTCCCCCCCTCTCTCTGTCTGCCTCTCTGCCTGCTTGTGATCTCTCTCTCTCTCTCTCTCTCTGTCAAATAAACAAATAAAATCTTTTAAAAAATAAATAAATAAAATGGCCTCTCTTAGTACCTTCCATGAGGGGATTCTAGGAAAGGTGAGGTGGTTACATGGGTGGTGTACATACAAGGGTGTCTGTGTATTAGGCTAGAAAGAAAGGTCAAGAGGGGATTGCCTCTGGCTGCTGTTTCTCTTTCTCTGCAAAACTGGTCTGACTGTGGTCAGATGTATAGGACCTCCAAGTAGCCCAGCATCTTAGCCATAAACTCCCCAGAAAGAAAATTCATTGATGGTCCTTGGAGAGGTAATGAAAAATAAATATCATAGTTTGGTACAAACACACCAAACATGATTTGTGTACACACACACACACACACACACACACACACACACACACACACCGTACTCACAAAGTAACAAATATGCTCATGTTTATAGACCTATCAAAATAAATATACCCAACTACTTGGTGCATATTTCCATTCAAATTCTAACACGTATATCCACATACTATGTACACACACGACTTTGAATGTGGTACATCTACACAGACTTGTTCCCTTTCCAAGCTCCTGACTGCAGGTTGGGGCACAGTACAGGTGAAGGAGAGAATGAGTATGAGCTGTATGTGTCATTAAGTGTGTCTCTGACCACATACCACAAACAAATAGAAATTATTTTTTCATTTTTCACTATTTGTAATTATCCACTGCCTTTCAGTTAGTAATTATCCACTGCCTTTATGCCATTAAGTTTCAGTGATCATCTATCCCTTACCGAGTGGCTATTCTATGAAGTGTATAGCCTTTGCTCAATCTTAGTACAGATCTTAGCTTCACTTATTTTTACAAATGACTTAACCTCAGGGCGCCTGGGTGGCTCAGTGGGTTAAAGCCTCGGCCTTCAGCTCAGGTCGCAATCTCGGGGTCCTGAGATCGAGCTCTGCATCGGGCTCTCTACTCAGTAGGGAGCCTGCTTCCCCTCTCTCTCTGCCTGCCTCTCTGCCTACTTGTGATGTTTCTCTCTCTCTCTCTGTCAAATAAACAAACAAACAAACAAATAAATAAATAAATAAATAAATAAAATCTTTAAAAAAACAGGGACGCCTGGGTGGCTCAGTTGGTTAAGCCACTGCCTTCAGCTCGGGTCATGATCCCAGGGTCCCGGGATCAAGTCCCATATCGGGCTCCTTGCTCAGCGGGGAGCCTGCTTCTCCCACTGTCTGCTCTGCCTGCTCTGCCTACCGCTCCCCCTGCTTGTGTTCTTTCTCTCTCTGACAAATAAATAAAATCTTTAAAAAAAAAAATCTTTAAAAAGACAAAAACAAATGACTTAACCTCTGTGAGCCTTAGTTTCAACTTTTGTAATGTGAGCAAGATAATACTCACCTTAAAGAAATTTTGTATTAAATAGGTGATTATGTAAAGTATTTGGTACAAAGTACAGGGCATAATACTAAACAAATAGCTATAATTATCATCATCACTTTAGGGACATTGAAGATAATAGACATAATACACAAAAAGATGTTCTTTCCCTTAGGACATTTTTAAATCTCATCAGAGACAAGCTAAATACACTGTGAGAGGGAGGCCATGGAAACATAAAACACTTATTTGACCCCTGACATACAAATTATTCTCCTAAATCCAAGACCTGTTTTAAAATTTTTAGCGGATTTCAATGCTCCAAGAAGACTATTATTTTTCTTCTGTCACTCATCATTCCCATGCCTCACCACCTTACATACACACACACATTCACCCCAGCCTTTCATTTCAGGAGTTGATTGGAGAATTCTTCGGACGAAAAAGATTTTTTGGGAATTCATTTTGTACATTTCTCTGTTTCTGGGTAGGAGCCCATCTGAGATGTTCCAAACCCAAGTGAGATAGCCATGCACGTGGCCAGAGGGCCTGCACTCTCCCATCTCCTCTGTCACTCTCTAATCTCAGAAAATTCCCCCTTATGTTCAATCTCTATCTGTTTTCCCTCATTATTGTCTCTGTTTATCAGTCATTCTGATTGGAAATGAGGTACACAAACCCTCAAAAGCTTAAGAAAATTCTCAAAATTTCAAAATTCTCACCTATATTATTATTTCACTTACTATCACTCCAGACCTGTGGAATTATAGGGCTCTTATGTATCGTTATTAATCTATTAAAAATCATCAAAAGAGGGGTGCCTAGGTGGCTGAATGGGTTAAAGCCTCTGCCTTCAGCTCAGGTCATGATCTCAGCGTCCTGGGATTGAGCCCCACATCAGGCTGTCTGCTCAGTGGGAAGCCTGCTTCCCCGTCTCTCTGCATGCCTCTCTGCCTACTTGTGATCTCTCTCTCTGTCAAATAAATAAATTCTTTTTTTAAAAAATCATCAAAAGATCCCTTAAAATTAAAAGCATTAATTTGGTACACTGCTCGTTAGTGGTGGAAATCAGAACCCAAGACACTTGGTTCTCAGCTGTGCACTTTCTGAGCAGGTGGATCAAAGCAGACAACAATAGAGAAACTTTCAAGTCCAAGAATGAAGATACAGCCAAGTAGAAGAAACAATCCCGGGGATTTCGGCATGGGCAGTGGGTTCAAAGCCCAAGTGCTTTGGGCTCAGAGGAAGCTGTGGCCCCAGTCCACCTGTGCATGCTCTGTTGGCCCTCACACAGCTAAGGCTCAAGCTACACAGCCTGCTCAGTGTGCTCTGAACATGACTGTGTTTTCTTGTGCTTTTTGTAGTGACTTTCTTTCTGCCTACAATCTCTCACTCTTGCCCATGTGTGGCAAAATCCTATTTGTTCACGGAGAGAGCCAACAAATTCCAATGCCATTCCTTTATACAGTCCTCTGATTTCACCAATCAATCGTCATCTCTGTGCCAGCCACAAAAGGTCATCCTCCACTCTAAATTCACTAGACACTTTATTTGTATGTTGCTCATGACAACACTTTCCACTTTCTGTTACTCTATGCTTTACCCTTTGTATTAGAATATAAGCTCTTAAGGGCAGAGGTCATATTTCATCTTTTTTTTTTTAAAAGACTTTATTTATTTATTTGACAGAGAGAGAAGGACAGCAAGACAGGGAACACAAGGAGGGGAAGTAGGAAAGGGAGAAGCAGGCCTCCCACTGAGCAGGGAGCCCAATATAGGGCTTGATCCCAGGAACCCAGGATCATGACCTGAGCTGAAGGCAGATGCTTAATGACTGAACTACCCAGGCACCCCTCATCTTTTTTTTTGTCTTTTCCAGTTTCTTTCTTTTTGTTGTTGTTGAAGTGGAACTGACATATAGTGTTGTTATATTGCTTTCAGGTGTACAATATGATGATTCAACAATTCCACACATTTCTGAGAGCTCATCAAGATAAGTGTACTCTTAAACTCTTAATTCCCTTTATCTATTTCACTCATCCCCTTACCCACCTCCACTTTAGCAACCTCCAGTTTGTTCCTTGTGTTTAAGAGTCTGGGGTGTTTTTTTGTGGTTTGTTTGTGTATTTGTTTGGTTTTGGTCTCTCTTTTTAGTTCACTAGTTTGTTTTACTTCCTATTTAAGAGTGAAATCGTACGATATTTGTCTTTCTTAGTCTGACTTATTTCACTTAGCATATATCCTCTATGTCTATCTGTGTTGTTATAAATGGCAAGATTTCATTCTTTATTTTTTATTAACATATAATGTATTATTTACCCCAGGGTACATGTCTGTGAATCATCAGGCTTACACATTTCACAGTATTCACCACAGCACATACCCTCCCAAATGTCCATAACCTAGCCACCCTATCCCTACCCCACCTACCTCCCAGCCACCCCCAGTTTGTTTTGTGAGTTTAGGAGTCTCTTATGGATGGGATGGTTCTTCCCCATCCCATCTTGTTTCATTTATCTCCCCCTAGCCCCCACAACCTCCCGCCCTGCCTCTCAAATTCTTCATATCAGAGAGATCATGTGATAATTGTCTTTCTCTGACTGACATATTTCGCTTAGCACTCCAGTTCCATCCATGTCATTGCAAGTGGCAAGATTTCGTTTCTCTTGATGGCTGCATAGTATTCCAGTTTGTGTGTGTGTGTGTGTGTGTGTGTGTGTGTATGTGTGTGTGTGTGTGTGTGTGTGTGTACACACACACACTACATCTTCTTTATCCATTCATCTATTGATGGACATCTAGTTTCTTTCCATAGTTTGGCTACTGTGGACATTGCTGCTATACACATTTGGGTGCACGTGCCCCTTCAGATCACTACATTTGTAACTTTAGGGTAAATACCCAGTAGTGCAATTGCTGGGTCAGAGGGTAGCTCTATTTTCAACTTTTTGAGGAACCTACATACTGTTTTCCAGAGTAGCTGTACCAGCTTGCATTCCCACCAACAGTGTAGGAGGGTTCCCCTTTCTCCGCATCCTCGCCAACATCTGTTGTTTCCTGACTTGTTAATTTTAGCCATTCTGACTGGTGGGAGGTGGTATCTCACTGTGGTTTTGATTTGTATTTCTCTGATGCTGAGTGATGTTGAGCACTTTCTTATGTCTGTTGGTCATTTGGATGTCCTCTTTGCAGAAATGTCTATTCATACCTTCTGCCCATTTGTTGATTGGATTATTTGTTCTTTGGTTGTTGAATTTGAGAAGTTCTTTCTAGATTTTGGATACTAGCCCTTTATCTGATATGGCATTGGCGAATATCTTCTCCCATTCTGTCGGTTGTTTTTTGGTTTTGTTGACTGTTTCCTTTGCTGTGCAAAAGCTTTTGATCTTGAAGTCCCAATAGTTCATTTTTGCCCTTGCTTCCCTTGCCTTTGATTCTAGGAAGAAGTTGCTGTGGCTGAGGTCGAAGAGGTTGCTGCCTGTGTTCTCCTCCAGGATTTTGATGGATTCCT
>JAQQSY010006955.1:0-10746 GCA_028646535.1 Procyon lotor
ATAAATAAATAAATAAATAAATAAATAAATAAATAAAATCTTAAAAAAAAAAAAGCTTAGAAGGGAGGGAATTAACATTTTTTGAGAGTCTAAGTGCAAAAACTTCACTAAATGTTTTATTTATTTATTTATAAATATTTTATTTATTTATTTGACAGAGAGAGAGAGAGATCACAAGTAGGCAGAGAGGCAGGCAGAGAGAGAGGGAGAAGCAGGCTCCCTGCTGAGCAGAGAGCCTGATGCGGGACTCGATCCCAGGGCCCTGAGATCATGACCTGAGCCAAAAGCAGAGGCTTTAACCCACTGAGCCACCCAGGTGTCCCTATTTATTTATTTTTAAAAAGATTTTATTTATTTATTTGACAGAGAGAGACACAGCGAGAGAAGGAACACAAGCAGGGGGAGTGAGAGAAGGAGAGGAGGCTTTCTGCCCAGCAGGGAGCCTGACATAGGGTTCTGGGATCACAGATCAGAACCAAAGGCAGACACTAACAACTGAGCCACCCAGACACCCCTGCTAAATGTTTTAAAGCATTTATATCATTTAATTTTCACAACAATCTTTAAATGATGATAATTATTATCCCCATTTTATAGATCAGAAGAATAAGGCTTGGGGGCTTTAAGGTCAAAGTCACACAACCAAGATTTAAACCTACCTCTGTCTGGCTTCAGAGCCTATTCTCCTTACCCTACAATGAAAATGGGGTTATAATAACTGAACTAATCCAAGAATATCCAGATGAAATGCACAATCTACAAATGAAAGGTAATTCCTCTTGATTCTGAAAGATGACTAAAGCAATAATTTTAAGTGGTTAAAGCCAAGGCCCTAGAAAATATCACTATAAAACTACCCTTTGCTTCTGTATTGAAGTAGTTTAAAATTGCTCCTCCTTTACTCTGCTTTTACCTTATCCTACAGCCCAAATACAGAGCTTTAAGGGTCAAAGTTGACTCCATAGAATTCAGTTGACTCTAAAACCCAGATTACTACAGAAGCATTGCTCAATCCTCCCTCCTGAAAAATCTGTCACAAAATACAGCACAATTCCAAAAAATTGGGTGTTAAAAACATTAAAAGGCAAATAAACTAAATAAGCTTCTTAAAGAATTCTCCTTAAACTCTCCTTAAAATTTTATAATGGGTACCAATTTTATAATGGCTAAAGTACAAATATTATACTCTAGTATAATATTATTATACTCTTCATTTCATCATCAAACTGGAAATGAGAGTCTGTAACCATCTCAGACTCCAGAGAGCTGTCTCCTAGTCAAATATGTGGAGAAAGAACAACCTTCCTAATGACACCAACTGCAGAGAGAGATTTAACTATGTAGGAAAAAAAGGGTCACTTTTGGGTTGCACTTCAATATTTCAATTTATAACACATTTTCTCGTTTGCTAAATCTTAGTCTTGAAAGAGATCTCAAAACCTCCTGTTTTAGTTCCCAGACAAGTATTATTACAGCTCATTTTATAGAAGAGGCAACAAAACTCTAGATCTTAAATAAAGAGTTGCAAAGACTGGATCTTTCAGTTTCTTACAGAACTGTTTTTTTTTTTCAACCAAAGAACACTGTTTTCCAACAGAACAAATGAGAGCTAACGTTTGCTAGGCATTTTTGAAGAATTGAACGCATATGTTGTCTTTAACTTTCACATTAGGCAGATTTTACTGAAACTAAAATATCTAGGATCTCGCCCAAGGTCACACCTATATAGTAAGAAGCAGAGCAGAATTAAGTCCGGGTCTGTCCCATAAAAAAGTCTAGGGAAAGTTAGCTCAGTAATTTCATAAGTAAGGACAGCCTTAAACAAACTGGACCTATGGGACGGGATATGACACTGACTGTGAAACCCGGGTAACGCATCTGCAGGCCTCTGCCAGCTGGAGCTGAAGGAAGTGTGACCTTTACTCCAAAGCTTGCGGTGCGACAGGACGGCTGTGCTCCGCGTGGGTCAATACACCACTACTCGCGGAGGGAAAGAGGAAAGAATGAGAATTTCGTGAGGGCCCAGACAGATCTGGGGCCGCGGAAAGGGAGAAGGATCAAATCCGGAGGCCCGGTCCCGGTTTGGGTCCTGCCTAACGTTTGTGGGGCAACAAAGGTCGCGAAGGGCGCTCACTCGAGAATCACAGGTTAATGAGAGATGTTGAACGAGGTAAAGTGAAAAGCAGGTTGGATGGGAAAGTGAGATGGCTTCACTTGAAGGGAAGGGGTTGGGGCTGAGGGTGATGTCTCCTGCGGCAGAGTTCTCCGTGGCCTCTAAAGGTCTATTTTCGAGGGAGACGGAGGGAAGGTCTCAGTGAGAGCTATTCTGGGTCCATTACCTGCCGGGTGGTTGTACAATGGCCTCAATTTCTCTGGCAGCAGGAGCTCCACTTTATCGAGGACCCGGTGGTAGGTGGCCCGAAGGCCCCGGGCCCCAGCGGCTGACATCTCTGCGGACGAGTTGGTCGTGGGCGGTCGAGTGGGAGAGTGGCCGCGTGCTCCTCCCTAGATGACAACGAAGGGCACTCGTCACTTTCTCCTGCCACAGTGCCTCGCGTCCTCCTCTCCCCTAGGGTGCCCTTCCCGCGGCTCAGGCTGCGCCCCTACGAACCACCGGGTGGCCCGGGCCCAGAAAAGATTGAGGGGCGGAGGCTCCGCTACTGCCCGCCCCGGGTCCGCCTCCTTCCCTCCCACCGCCCAGAGGGAGGAGGAGTCATGGCAACAGGTGCCTGAAGGACTGCCTTACCGAGCTAGCCCAGTGCCCTAGGGGCAGCGCGCCTGCGCAGACGGAGAGGCCCTCGGTGATTGGCTTGCGCCGCGGCGTGGGCGGGGTCTAGCGCGAACCTCCAATTTCTCCTTCCTGCCCTCGAGGCCATGTTGGAGAAGGGAAAGTGAAGCTGCATAGGTTCTAATCCCCTTTCGCTTTAAGATAGCCAGTAGTTAAAATGGACTTTTTGGGCCTTGAGTGCCCCAACTAAGGATGACGCCGCACAACGCTCTTGCTTCCTTTGGAAAGAGACTCGTGACTGAGAGACTTCATATCTCGTCTTCTACTCTCTCTATACCTCATTTATCCATAGGGAATCAGGGATTTAGCAACAGTGTCCCGAGCCCACTTTTCTCGGGTGAGGGCAGATGTAGTGTACAAGGGCCTCAGTCCCGGGGGTGGGGTGGGGGGGTCGTCATCTCGCGAGAAAGGCCTGGAAGGGAGGGTGTCGAGAACGAGGAGAGGGAGGAGTCGCGGCCGCCTCCGCCTCCTCCTCTCGTTGGAGGGGGCCGAGGGAGGGGACTGTTGCTGATCTCTGGATGTTCTGGGTAGTCTGAGAAGGAGAGTATGAGGCGAGCTTCGGCCCGGGCGCGGCCCGGCTTCGGGGACGAGGACGCCGCCGCCGCCGCCATCTAACTCGCTGCGCCCGCGAGGCCCGGCGCGCGGATGGTGCCGGTGCGGCTAGGGTGTTGATCCGCGTGTCCCCTCCCCTTTTTCCCCTCCCCCACGCGGTGGTCTCCCCTCCTACCCCGGCCCGGCAGAGCCATGTCTCGGGGTGGCTCCTGCCCACACCTGTTGTGGGACGTGAGGAAAAGGTCCCTCGGGCTGGAGGACCCGTCCCGACTGCGGAGCCGCTACCTGGGTGAGCGGGGGCCCCGAGGGTGGAGGCGCTGAGGTCGCCGCCCGGAGGTGGGGGAGGGGGCCGCGCCGCGGGGGCTGTTGGAGGTGGGACAGCGTCTCGGCTGGGGCGCCCCAGAAACTGGGGTGCTAGGTGGACGTTGGCGGACGGACCCCGTGCGGGTGTCTTCCCACTGCCTAGCCCCCCTTGCATGCTGTCAGCCGCCGCCCTTGCTGGGTTTTCCTCGGGGGGCTGGATGGGCGGCAGACACTACTGGCCTGGAAAGGTGTTGGGGGCGCGTGTGGAGTGGGATTCGGGAGAAGACTTGCCGAATCTCCTGCAGCTGTCGTTTGGAGCCAAAGTTGGCGCTTGTGCTGTTCTCCAACGCTCTCTCCGCTCCGCCGAAGGACTAAGTTTTTGTTGACAGTCCCCTCCCTTCCCCTTCAGTCTCCCCCCACCTCTCCCCCTTCAGTCTCCGGAGGGCTTGGGTGTCGGCTGCGACGCGGTGACCACCTTCAGGGACTTCACGCTCCAGACGGACTCCGCGTAAACTGCTCTGGGGCTTCCAGCCAAAACCTAAAAGTGATAGCTGAGCTCTCCCCACCCCCGCGCGCTTTCCCAGTTCTACTGTGCTGTTCAGTTCGTTTTGACCGCTTTAGGGAGGTGTAGGGTTTCACGTTCCTATTCCCACCCCTGTAAAACACACTTGGCATTTACTGTTTCTTAGTTAAGCTTTCTAAAAACAACCTTCAATACTTGAGGGAACAGTATTCCACTTTTTTTTTTTTTTTTTCCGTTTTGGATAAGGTGGTTATGTGAGGATTCTGGGTCAAGCTGAGCTAGCTAAAAAAGCCCAGTATCTTCAAAGTGGACGTATTTAGTAAGGATCTTTTTTGTTTTTTTCTCTGCAGTCTTTCAGCACACTTAATTCTTTTTTATTCGAAGGTAAGACATCGTTTAAAACTTTTTTTCTTTCCAGTTTTGTCACTTTTTCTAGGTAAGTATTGTTGATGGCATTTGGTTTTGCCATCAAGTCAGTAAAAGAAAATGAAATCTCCTTACACCTGATGGTTCTGGTTTGTAAATTATTTGGGAGAACTGAGCAAGCATTTTTTTCTTCTTGTTTTTTAGTGTCTCAAGTGACATATGAATACATTCTCGTTGTACAGACTTAATAAAAATGAAGCAGGAATCCCTGTGATTCTCTCCCATTCCAGTTTCACACACACACTCTTAGAGGTAACACTGTTATCTGTTTCCTGAATATTTCTCCAGACCTTTTTCTTTGCATTTTTACAAGCACATATAAACATGTAGAAATGCTGTAGTTGTGTGTGTGTGTGTATGTATGTGTATGTGTATGAGAAACCTGCAAATATGATGTCCTGTTGTAAACATTGTTTTTCAAACCTTACATTAGGTCGTGGAGATCTTCATAGGCAGTAAAAATAGACCTATTCAGTCTTTTAAACTATTGCATAGTATTTAACTGTACTTAGGTACTTCAGGTACTTTAGGTACTTTAGTCCACTCAGACCTTTCCTCTGTAAATGGACCTTGGCTGTTACTGAAGCATTGCAGTGAACATCCAACATGCTTGTGCATTTATTCTAGGATAAACACCTGAGTAGTAATTGTTTTAAAATTAAACATCAGTAGAGAGTGATTTTTTTAAACAAACTGAAAATATGTGCAGTATTTCTTTTAATATTTGTTGAAAAAGAACTTAGCTTGATAAAACGAACTTTAATACTATGTTCTAAATGAGTAAATTTGTTTAGGTTTGTATTAGTTGGACTGTTTAAGTACTGATTTTATATAGGTTTAAGTATTAATGTTTTTTTCTGGTTCATTTAGGTCAGCTATATTTGTGACAGTTAAAATATAAAACTACACATTTCCTTTTTTCCCTTCTTGGTTTAACTCCCTAATGAGAGTGGAGTTTGCATTGGGTAAAGGGAAATTGAAGAGCAAGAGTCCATTGACTTCAGTAGAAAGTCCAAATTAAAGGTTTTCAAGTATCTGTATGCGGATAGATAGATAAACACCCAAGGCAGTTTTTAAGTAATGCTTTAAATGTGTTAATAATATATACTTTGTAATTAGCATATTTTTGAAACAGCATCCTTTAAAAGTGGTTTTCTAAATATTTGAAAATAGTTTGTGAAGTAATTTCTTTGCCTTAGTAGACCTTCTTTAAACCATTACTTTCTCTAACTCTTCCACACCAAGAAAGCTAATCTGGGGTTAGCATTCAAGAAATAGTAAATTCCACATTAGTAGTGCCTGAATTAATGAATTTTTAAAAAATAATATTTTGAAATACTACTACAAAGCCTTTTAAAAAGCCCAAGTTCAAGAGTTTTAGAAAGTAGATCCCTTTTTTATTCTGAGACTTCCAACATTTTGATTGTTTATTGTAGATTATTTTTCCAATTTATTTCCATTATTTGTATTTTTAACAATGAATTACTACTAAACAAGTAATTCACAGATAGAACTGACAGATTTTTCTTGTAACATTTACATTTCAAATTATTTCACTATAGCATGTGTCTTTCCAATAGTGCTAAAGTCCAAGCTTTGTAGGTGACTTTAAATTTGATTAATTACTGCTTTTCCTCCTAAACCATCTTTTTATATTGTGGAAATGAAGATAAATAATTTGTCATATGTTATTTTTTAAAATTTTTATTTATTTGAGAGAGTGAGAGAGCATGAACAGGGGTGAAGGGGGACGGAGGGAAAGGTAGACTCCCTGCTGAACAGAGAGCCTGTGGGGTTCCATCTCAGGACCCTGGAATCATGACCTGAGCCGAAGGCAGCCGCTTAACCAACTGAGCTACCCAGGCACTCCTGTCATATGTTATTTAGAAGAAAAAGATATATATGTTCACTTAAAACCTCCAGATTCATAAGATTTACCTGAACCAACAGACTGTTGTTTGTTTTACCATGGATTCAGAGGCTAGGCCAGTTACTGTATCTTTATGGGCCTGATCTAAATTTCAGTGTAGTATTTATCTTTTTAAAGAGTAATTATCAAAGTCCAGAGTGAGAAACACCTGTAGATTTAAATGTTTTAGTTTCTTAAGATATTGGATAGCTATAGAGTAGTGCTTTTGGAAATCAGTGATTATTATAGTAACTTATTGGTTACGTATTATTTACACACATACACACAGCTTTGTAAAGATAAACATTGCTTGTAAAAGATACTGGTTTCTGTACGTTTCCTCTTTCTATTCATATTCCTCTCATTTTAAAGACTTGCCCATAACCTGTATTTATACTTTCTAACCCTTCTACATTAAAAGACAGTAACTGACAAAAGAGTAAAGGAAATTTTCTAGGGAGTTGTTTGCCGTAATGTATGCTTTTGTTTTTTTTTTTTTTTTAAAGGTTTTATTTATTTGAGAGGATAAGGGGGAGAGAGAGAGCAAGCATGAGAGATGAGAGGGTCAGAGGGAGAAGCAGACTCCCCGCTGAGCAGGGAGCCCAATGTGGGACTCATTCTTGGGACTCCAGGATCTTGACCTGAGCTGGAGGCACTCGCTAAACCAACTGAGCCACCCAGGCACCCCATAGTATATAGTATATTTAATATAAAATGCTTAAGCTATGATTAGGCAGTGTCTGGGTCAGCTTGGGCTGCTATGACAAAATAGCATGAACTGGGTAGATTATGCACAACAGAAATTTATTTCTCACATTTTTAGAGGCTGGAAGGCTGAGAATAGGGTGCTCACATCAGGATCTGGGTCTTGTGAGGAGGGCCTGCTTGCTTCCTGGCGCTAACTCTGTGGTTTCTTTTATAAGGGCACTAATCCTAACCTAATCACCTCTCAAAGAAACCACCTCCTAATACTATCGCCTTGGGGGTTAGGATTTCAACGTAGGAATTTTTGAAGGGACACAACCATTCATACTGTAGCCGGCAGCCAATGATACCTTAAACTGGAGTTAGGAAGTCTTTGTCATTTGAATATCATTTGGAGTTAGTATGTATTGAAATAGATAATTTTGCATTTGGATTTTTTTTTTAAGATTGTATTTATTTATTTTAGAGAGCGTGCATAGGGGGAGGGGAATAGAGAGGTTGAGAGAATCTCAAGCAGACTCTCCTGAGCACAGAGCCCAATGCAGGACTTGATCCCATGACCCTGACTTCACCACCACCTGAGCTAAAAATCAAGAGTTGGATGTATAGCTAGCTGAGCCACCCAGGTGCCCCTACATTTAGATTATTTTTTAGCATATCCTTAATACATGTACATTACCTAGTTCTTCATGATGTGTTGCCAAGTTACAATGTATTATATGAGAGTCTATAAATTCTGATTTATGCTTCCTTGTTAGCTACTAGGGAAAGGTTAGTGAAATATTTGTCTTTAGTCTTGAAATCTCAATGGAAGTTGTAAGACGTCTGATTTTAGTAGTGAAGAATGACTGTCAAATATGACAAATACATGTAATAGAATAAGCTGGTAATTCCTGAAGATAAGACCATCAAAGGCATATCAATCATAGCAACTGCAGACAGTAAAATAGCTCTACTGTGGATTTCATTCCTCCCTGGTATAGGATGAAAATGTTGAGAAGGGATAGGAGCTGCTGGTAACAGAATTTATATTATAGGTGTGTTTGACCATAATCCACAGTAAAATACATTTATATGGCAACTTGTGATACACACATGCAACTAAAATAAAAGATTTTCCAGGTGGTGGTTAGTCTTAATATATTCTGTATCGTGTTAAAAATGGTGCTGTTGACATACTAGATTATTTCATGCGTCTTGACTTGAGGTTTGCAAAACTATTCTAGATGGTTTGTATTTTTAATAATTATAATTGAGTGTTATTAACTTCAACAGTTAATAGGGTGGGTGGGTTTACCAAGTACTCGCAGTAGATTAAAAGAATTTAAAACACTGCTGATGGCTAATAAAGAAAATATAAATAATGTAACTTTGTTTATCCTTGGGAAAAATACCTAGAGTAGGACAGTTTGTTTTTTTTTTTTTTAAGATTGTATTTATTTGACAGAGAGAAACACAGCGAGAGAGGGAACACAAGCAGAGGGAATGGTAGCAGGAGAAGCAGGTTTCCTGCCAAGCAGGGAGCCCGATGCGGGGCTCGATCCCAGGACCCTGGGATCATGACCTGAGCCGAAGGCAGACACTTAACGACTGAGCCACCCAGGTGCCCCTAGCGTAGGACACTTTTAAATTCTTATTTCTTGGGTAATACATGAAATGGAATTGCTGTGTTGTATAAATGTATTTAACTTTATAAGAAATTGCTAGATTGCTTTCCAAAATAGTTGTACCATACTGCATTCCCACTGCACTTGGCATTGTGAGTCTTCCCAATTTTAGCCTTTCTAGATATGTAGATATAATAATGTCATTATCATCTTAATTTGCATTTGATTTATTCCTAGCGATTAATGATGTTGAGTATCTTTCATGGCTTATTTGCCATCTGTATACTTAAGTTAAATGTTCAGATTTACCTATTTAGTATTGTAAGAACTCTTTATATATTCTTTTTTTTTTTCTTTATATATTCTTGATACAAATCTTTAATCAGCTGCATGTTTTGCAAATATTTTTCTCCTAGTTGGTCTTGTCTTTTTCTTTTTTTTTTTTTTATTAATGTATAATGTATTATTTGTCCCAAGGGTCTTTCTTTTTCTTATAGTTCATGTTTTATGTGTCCTACTTAAGAATCTCTACCTAATCCAAGGTCACAAACACTTACGTTAGTTTTTTTTCTTTTTCCTAGAAGTTTCCTATTTTTAATTCTTACATTTAGGTCTCTGAACAATTTTGAGTTAATTTTAATATATGCTGTGAGGTAAGGGTCATTTAATTTCTTTGCATATGAATGTGCAGTTGTTCCAGCATCATCTGTGAAAAACTATCTTTTCCTCTTTGTTAAAAATTAATTGGCCGTATATGTAAATTAATGTCTCCACCAAAAATTAATTGGCCATATATGTAAATATATTTACCATCTATACGGCCAATTCCATTGATATTTTTATCTTTATGCCAGTACTTCTTGTCTTTATAGTGAGTATTGAAATCAGCTGGCAGTATTTTGAATTGAGTTCTTTTTGTTCAAAATTATTTTGGCTATTCTGGGTTCTTTTCATTCCCTTTTTTTTTTTTTTTTTTTTTTAAAATATACTCTACCCCCATCATGGGGCTTGAACTCACTACCCAAAGATAAGGAAAGAGTCACATGTTCTATGGACTAAGCCAGCCAGGTGACTCTCATTCCCATATAAATTTTAGAATCAGTCAATTTCTGCAAAAAAGACGTTTAGGGTTTTGATTGGTACTGTGTTGAATCTATATTATTTCACAGAATTGTAGTCATTACAGTATTGAACAACCAACCAATGATGGTCATTTTTGTCTCCCAGTTATTTGAGTATTCTTTCATTTCTCTGAGTAATGTTTTCTATTTTTCAGTGTATGATCTTATACATATTTTGTTATATTTATCTTTGTAACGTAATCTTTTAAATACTAGTTTAGATGGTATTGTTTTTTAAATTCAGTATCCAGTTGTTCATTAACAAAAAAAATACAGTTGTGTTGTGTTTTTTTTTTTGGCCTCACATCCTGGAACTTTACTAAACCTGCTCATTTCTTTGTTTATCCTCCTCCTCCCACCTCCTCCTCTTCCTCCTATTCCTCCTCTTCTTCCTTTTTTTAAAAATATCTTGAACACTAACGTGAGGCTTGAACTCACAACCCTGAGATCAAAAGTTGTGTGTTCTACCAACTAAGCCAACCATGCACCCCAATTACTTCTTATATTTTTATTTTGCAGATTTAGGGGATTTTTATGTAGATAATGTTACTGTGTATTAAAGTAGTCTTGCCTCTTCCTTTTTCACCTGTATTCTATTTTTCTTCTTTTTTCCTTTTTTTTTTTTTTTTAAAGATTTTATTTATTTGACAGAGAGAAACACAGCTGGAGAGGGAACACAAGCAGAGGGAATGGTAGCGGGAGGAGCAGGCTCCCCGCCAAGCAAAGAGCCCGATGTGGGGCTCGATCCCAGGACCCTGGGATCATGACCTGAGCCGAAGGCAGACGCTTAACGACTGAGCCACCCAGGCGCC
>JAQQSY010006956.1:0-10746 GCA_028646535.1 Procyon lotor
CAGGAAAGAATATCCAGTGGAAAAAAGATAGTCTCTTCAACAAATGGTGTTGGGAAAACTGGACAGCCACATGCAGAAGAATGAAACTGGACCATTTCCTGACACCACACACAAAAATAGACTCAAAATGGATCAAAGACCTCAGTGTGAGACAGGAATCCATCAAAATCCTTAAGGAAAATATATTCTATGTTTTTCTCGAGCCCTGCCATCATCTTGATAACTGTCATTTTGAACTCTATTTCCGACATATTACTAATGTCCACATTGACTAGGTCTCTAGCTAGCGGTACTGTCTTTTCTTTTTTGTGGTGAGTTTTTCCACCTCGTCATTTTGTCAAGGTAAGAGTAGATGGGTGAGAGAGAAAGATTCTCTGGAGTTCTGCAGTTTTCACTGATTAACTAAGTCTTGGCTGTATATTCTCGCTGATCTTCTGGGGGAGGGGCCCCTTGCCGTGGTTCTCAAATGTCTTTGCCCAAGGCGGAATTGCACTGCCCTTGCCAGGGAATGGGCCAAGCACGTTGCTCAGGTTCACCCTCAGAGTCTTTGTTCCCTGAGCGCTTTCTGTACTGCCTTGGAGGCTGGGAATGAAAATGGTGGCCTCCCCGTCTCTGGCCCAGAGAAGCCGAGTGCTGGGCGCCGAGATCCTCCAAACGCTGTCAGAGGAAAGCCATTATCACTCCCATCTCCCTTGTCTGTGGTCTGCGCTCTGTGCTCAGCTAGCCCATGGTGGAGCGCCTCTAGCGCATGGGGCCCAGTCTTGAGTCCCTAAACCAGCAGATTCCTGCTGCACGTTCCCGTAGCGCTCCTCCTGGAGGAGGAAGGGGGGGTGTCTCCATAGCTGCCTTCCGTGGGGTCCCCGCTTGAAGTACGACAGCCCTATATGATCTATATGTCTCAGTTCCTATAGTCCAAGGTGAGCCTATGCAGCTTTTCATGGATCCTTCTCTGCCGAAGGCTTCTCTGCCCCAATACCTGGGTGCTCTGCCGCACTCGGGCTCCCCTGGTCCCTCGGTAACCCCACAGGTCCCTAAACCACACTGTTCCTGTGCGGGCTGAACCCCCCGTTAGCCTCTGGAGCAATGTCCCTCAGCGGAGTAGACTAGAAGTTCCGGATTTTGTGCTCTGCAGCTCTGTGGTGCGTGGGAGCTGGCTCCTCCCCCCGGGGTCTCTCTTCCCCTCACTTTAAATTCACTTTTTCCACACGTCCTACCTCCTGAAAGTGGTCGATTTTCTGCTCCTAGAATTGTTGTTCTTATTCTCTTCTCTCTCCTGTTGTGTTTGCCGGCTTTTAGAGTGATTTTCTTCCTCTTTAGCTGGACTTCTGGTTCCCAGGGCTCTCTGTGCCTCCTACACCTCCGCCATCTTGCCTCCTTCCATCACTAATCCTGTTTTCAGTGAGAACTGACTAAATCCATGTTGTGGGCTTTAAATACTATCTCATTAAAAGGAATTAGGGTTTGGAACATTTTTTCAAACCAGATATCAAAAACCCTATCAAAGATAAAAACTAATAATATTATAGATGTATTTATTAAATATAAAATGCATAGCATATCTGTACATCCACATACATATATTATATATATAAAGAAAATACAACATATCAATATATTTGAGAAATAGCAAAAGCAGTAATAAAAGAAAAATTTATGATCACACATGCTTATCAGAGGAAAAGTAGAAGAAATGTCTTAAATTAGTAATCTAAATGCCTACATAGATAAACAACAACAGCAAAAAACTTTTTTCCACCCAGAGCCAAGATGACATTTAATCTACATTTTTTAAATTAACATATAATGTATTATTTGTTTCAAGGGTACAAGTCTGTGAATCATCAGTCTTACACAATTCACAGCACTCATCATAGCACATACTGCCCTAATAGCCATAACCTAGCCAATCCCTATCCCTATCCCCAACCCAATCCCTACCCCACCAACCCTCAGCAACCCTCAATTTTTTCATGAGATTAAGAGTGTCTTATGATTTGTCTCCCTCTCTGGTCCCATCTTGTTTCATTTTTTCCCTCCCTACCCCCGACCCCTGCCCTGTCTCTCAAATTCCTTATATCAGAGAGATTATATGATAATTGTCTTTTTCTGATCAAATTATATCGCTTAGCATAATACCCCCTAGTTACATCAATGTCATTGCAAATTGCAAGATTTTGTTTCTCTTGATGGCAGCATAGTATTCTGTTGTATATATACCACATCTTCTTTATCCATTCATCTGTTGATGGACATCTAGGTTCTTTCCATAGTTTGGCTATTGTGGACATTACTGCTATAAACATTCCAGTGCATGTGCCCCTTCAGATCATACATTTGTATCTTAAGGTAAATACCCAGTAGTTGATTGCTGGGTCATAAGGTAGCTCTATTTTCAACTTTTTAAGGAACCTCCATACTGTTTTCCAGAATGGCTGCACCAGCTTGCATTCTTACCAAAAGTATAGGAGTGTTCCCCTTCTCCACATCCTCACCAACATCTGTTGTTTCCTGAGTTGCTAATTTTAGCCATTCTGACCAGTGTGAGGTGGTATCTCATTGTGTTTTCAGTTTGTATTTCCCTGATGCTGACTGATGTTGAGCACTTTTTTTGTGTGTCTGTTGGACATTTGTATGTCTTCTCTGTAGAAATGTCTGTTCATATCTTCTGCCCATTTCTTGATTGCATTATTTGTTCTTTGGGTGTTGAGTTTGATAAGTTTTTCATAGGTTTTGGATATTAGCCCTTTATCTGATATGTCATATGCAAATATCTTCTCCCATTCTGTCGATTGTCCTTTGGTTTTGTTGACTTTCCTTTGCTGTGCAAAAGCTTTTAATCTTGATGAAGTCCTAATAGATTATTTTTGCCCTTGCTTCCCTCGCATTTGGGGATATTTCTAGGAGGAATTTGCTGTGGCTGAGGTTGAAGAGGCTGTTGCCTGTGTTCTCCTCAAGGATTTTGAAGGTTTCCTCTCTCACATTGAGGTCTTTCATCCATTTTGAGTTTATTTTTGTGTGTGCTGTAAGGAAATGGTCCAGTTTCATTCCTCTGGATGTGCCTGTGCAATTTTTCCAACACCATTTATTGAGGAGATTGTCTTTTTTCCACTGGACATTTTTTTCTTGCTTTGTCGAAGATTAGTTGACCATAGAGTTGAGGGTCCATTTCGGGGTTCTCCATTCTGTTCCATTGATCTATGTGTTTGTTTTTGTGCCAGTACCACACTGTCTTGCTGATTACAGCTTTGTAATAAGAGCTTGAAGTCTGGAATTGTGATGCCACGAACTGTGGTTTTCTTTTTCAACATTCCTCTGGCTGTTCAGGGTCTTTTCTGGTTCCATAGAAACTTTAGGATTCTTTGTTCCATTTCTTTGAAAAACGATTGATGGTATTTTGATAGGGATTGCATTAAATGTGTAGACTCTGGAGGTAGAATAGACATTTTCACAATATTTGTTCTTCCAATCCATGGCATGAAACATTTTTCCATTTCTTTGTGTCTTCTTCGATTTCATTCATGAGTACTTTATAGTTTTCTGAGTACAGATTACTTGCCTCTTTGGTTAAGTTTATTTCTAGGTATCTTATGGTATTGGGGGCAATTGTAAATGAGATTGACTCCTTAATTTCTCTTTCTTCTGTCTTGTTATTGTTGTATAGAGATGCAACTGATTTCTGTGTATTGATTTTATATCTTGACATTTTGCTGAATTCCTGGATGAGTTCTAGCAGTCTTGGAGTGGAGTCTTTTGGGTTTTCCACATAAATTATCACATCATTTGCAAAGAGTGAAAGTTTGATTTTTCTTTGCTGAATCATATACATTTTAATTCTTTTTGTTGCCTGATTGCTGAAGCTAGGATTTCTAGTACCATGTTGAATAAGAGAGGTAATAGTGGACATCCCTGACATATTCCTGACTTACAGGAAAAGCTCTCAGTTTTTCCCCATTCAGAATGATATTTGCTGTGGGTTTTTCATACATGGCTTTGAAGATGTTGAGGTATGTACCTTCTATCCCTACACTGTGAAGAGTTCTGTTCAAGAAAAGATGCTGTACTTTGTCAAGTGCCTTTTCAGCATCTATTGAGAGTATCATATGGTTCTTGTTCTTTCTTTTATTAATGTATTGTGTCACATTGATTGATTTGTGGATGTTGAACCAACATTGCAGCCCAGGAATAAATCCCACTTGGTCGTGGTGAATAATCCTTTTAATGTACTGCTGGAACCTATTGAATAGTATTTTGGTGAGAATTTTTGCATCCATGTTCATCAAGGATATTGGTCTGTAATTCTCCTTTTTGATGGGGTCTTTGTCTGGTTTTGAGATCAAGTTAATGCTGGCCTCATAAAATGAGTTTGGAAGTTTCCTTCCATTTCTATTTTTTGGAGCAGTTTCAGGAGAATAGGTATTAATTCTTCTTTAAAAGTCTGGTAGAATTCCCTTGGGAAGCTGTCTGGCCCTGGGCTCTTGTTGGGAGATTTTTGATTCCTGCTTCAATCTCCTTACTGGTTATGGTTCTGTTCAGGCTTCCTATTCTTCTTGGTTCAGTTTTGGTAGTTTGTGTGTCTCTAGGAATGCATCCATTTCTTCCAGATGGTCAAATTTGCTGGTATATAGTTGCTCATAATGTGTTCTTATAATTGTTTTTTTTTTTTTTCCTTTGGTGTTGGTTGTGATCTCTCCTCTTTCATTCATGATTTTATTAATTTGGGTCCTTTCTCTTTTCTTTTTGATAAGTCTGGCCAGCGAGTTATCAATCTTATTAATTCTTTTAAAGAACCAGTTTCTAGTTTTGTTAATTTGTTCTACTGCTTTTTTGGTTTCTATTTCATTGATTTCTACTCTGATCTTTATTATATCTCTTCTTCTGCTGGGTTTAGGCTTTATTGGCTGTTCTTTCTCCAGCTCCTTTAGGTGTAGGGCTAGGTTTTCTATTTGAGACCTTTCTTTTTTCTTGAGAAAGACTTGTATTGCTCTGTACTTTCTTCTCAGGACTGCCTTTGCTATATCTCAAATATTTTGAAGAGCTGTGTTTTTATTTTCATTTGTTTCTATGATTTTTTTTTTAATTCTTCTTTAATTTCCTGGTTGACCTATTCATTCTTAAATAGGATGCTCTTTAGCTTCATGTATTTGAGTTCTTTCCAACTTTTCTCTTGTGGTTGAGTTCTAGTTTCAAAGCATTGTGGTCTGAATATATGTTGGGAATGAATCCAATCTTTTGGTACCTGTTGATGCCTGATTTGTGACCCAGATGTGATCTATTCTAGAGAATATTTCATGTGCTCTTGAGAAGAATGTGTATTCTGTTGCTTTGGGATGGAATGTTCTGAATATATCTGTGATGTCCATCTTGTCCAGTATGTCATTTAAAGCCTTTATTTTCTTGTTGATCTTTTACTTAGATGAAATGATCATTTCAGTGATGGGGGTGTTAAAGTCCCCTACAATTACTGTATTATTGTCAATGTGTTTTTTTGATTTTGTTATTAATTGGTTTATGTAATTGGCTGCTCCCATATTAGGGACATATATATTTAAAATTGTTAGATCTTCTTGTTAGATAAACCCTTTAAGTATGATATAATTTCCTTCCTCATCTCTATTATAGTCTTTGCCTTAAAATCTAATTTGTCTTATGTAGATTGTCATCCCAGCTTTCTTTTTTTTTTTCCAGCTTTCTTTTAATGTCCATTAGAATGGTAAATTGTTTTCCAACCCCTCACTTTAAATATGGAGATGTCTTTGGGCCTAAAATGAGTTTCTTGCAGACAGAATATCCATGGGTTTTATTTTTTTTATCCATTCTGATACCCTGTGTCTTTTGATTGGGGCATTTAGCTCATTTACATTCAGGATAACTGTTGAAAGATGAATTTAGTTCCATTGTATTTTCTGTAAGGTGCCTGTTACTGTATATTGTCTCTGTTTCTTTCTGGTCTGTTAGTTTTAGGCTCTGTCATTGCTTAGAGGACCCCTTTCAATATTTCCTGTAGGGCTTGTTTGGTATTTGCAAATTCTTTTAGGTTTTGTTTTTTCTGGAAGCCTTTTATCTCTCCTATATTCAATGACATATATAGTCATTCTTATAGTATATAGTATTATAGGATATAGGATATAGTATTATTATAGGATATAGTATTCTTGGCTGCATATTTTTCCCATTTAGTGCTCTGAATATATCATGCCAGTCCTTTCTGGCCTGCCAGGTCTTTGTGGATAGGTCTTCTGCCAATCTAATATTTCTGCTGTGGTATATTATTGACCTCTTGTCCCGAGCTGCTTTGGGGATTTTCTCTTTGTCACTGAGATTTGTAATTTTTACTCTTAGATGATGGGGCATTGTCCTAGTTTTATTGATTTTGAGGGGTGTTCTCTGTGCCTCTTGGACTTTGATGCATACTCCTTTCAACAAATTAGCGAAATTCTCTGCTGTAATTTGCTCCAATAACCTCTGCCTCTCTCTCTCTTTTTTCTTCTTCTGAAATCCCAAAAATTCTAATAATTCTAATAAAGTAGAATTAATACCCAATTTACACAATCTCTTTCAGAAAGTAGAAAAGACTTCCCAATATATTTATCCTGACAACAAAATCAGATAAAGACAGTGCAAAACAATAAGAAACAGAAGAAAGTAAAAGACAAAAATAAAAACACATGCTAAATCTTGTGAATTTAGATGAAAAATAATATTCAACATGGAGGACATTAGGAAAATGAAAGGAAAAGTGAATTGGGGGAAACCAGAGAGGGTGATGAACCAAGAGAGACTGTGGATTCTGAGAAAAAAAACTGAGAGTTATGGAGGGGAGGGAGATTGTGGGTTGGGTGAGCCCGGTGGTAGATGTTAAGGAGAGCATGTATTGCATGGAACACTGGGTGTGGTGTATAAATAATGAATCTTGGAACATGGAAAAAAGATAATAAAATTAGTATTTTAAAAAATAATCCAACAATGAAATAAAATTGTATAGTGTAACCAAGTAGGATTGCTTAGTATCAATATGTTAAAAAAGAAAAATCATATGATCATACCAATTGATCCATAAATGCACTTATTAAAGTGCAATACATTCATTATATTATCTCTCATAGAAATATAAATAGAGGGAAATTTAAAATGTTTGGTAAGGTGCATACATACAAAAAGCACCCATTTTATATTATACGTAACATTGAAAGACTGAATGCTTGCTTCCTAAGATTCCACATAAGGGAGATGTCCCCTCTCACCACTTTACTTATACTTAATTTAATACCGTAATTTCTAATCATGCAAGAAAACAAGAAAAATAAGTGAAAGGCAAAAAGGAACATAATGAAAACATTTTATTTATTTTCAGCAAAAACCTCATTGTCTTTATAGAAAACCCCAAGGAATTAAAAAAAAAAAAAAAAACAATTCTAGAACTAATAAATGAGTTCAATAAAGTCACAGGATAGAAGATCAAGATGCAAAATTTAATTCCATTTCCATATGCTAACAATAACCTTCCAGAAACCAAAATTAAAAGCATAGTCACACCAAAGGATATGAAATACTTTGATAAACACTTTAGAAAATACATACAGTATCTGTTGGTAAAAACTATAAAATGCTGATTTTAAAATCAAGTAAGACTTAACCAAATGGGGATATATGAACTGAAAAATGCATCATAGTAAAGATATCACTTCTCCTTCAACTGGTGTACAGGTTTAATGAAATTTCTATCAACTCAAGCAATGATTTTTTTTTTGCAGTCGTAAATAGGCTTATTGTAAAATTAAAATGAAAAGGCACACATCTTAGAAGCATTAAAACTACCTTTAAAAAGAAGAAATCAAGTAAAATAAATAACTGAATCCAATATTAACACTTATTATACACCTATAGTAATTAAGACAGTATAGTGTTTGTAGAGGTAAAGACACATAGATAAAAATAAACAAAACATAGTGCCTAAAAATAAATCCACACAAATATGCTCAAATAACTTTTTCCAAGGTTGCAAAGCAACTTGATAGAAGAAAGATAGTTTTTTCAACAAATAGTGCTAGAATAATTGAAACTCCATGAGCAAATTAATGAACCTCAACCTAAACTTCATAATTTATAGAAAAATTAATTTAAATAAATCACAGTTAAATGTTGCACATAAAACTAGAAAACTTTTAGAAAAACATAGAAGATAATCTTTGATATCTAGGGCGAGGCAGAGAATTCTTACACTTTAAACCAAAAACATAATCTATAATAAAGAAAAAATTGAAAAATTTAACCTTATGAATTTTTTTTTTCTGAAACAGGCACTGTTAACAGATGAAAATACAAGCTACACACTGGAAGGAAATAGTTAACAAACCACATGCCTGGCAATGAAACCTCATGTAGAATACATAAAATAGACTCAAAACTCAACAGTAAAAATTCAAACAATCCAATTAAAAAATAGGCAAAAGGCATGAAGATACATTTCAGTAAGTAGGATATACAGATGGAAAATACATTCTTGCAAAGATGTTCAATATTATTAGCCATTAAGAATGTGCAAATTAACCACAATGAGGTATTAATATATACCCTTGGGAAGGAATGACTAAAATAAAGCAGTGAAAACACCAAAAATTGATGGAGGATGTGGAGAAACTGGATTATCTATACAGTGCTGGTGGGAATTTAAGATGGTATATTCACACTGAGAAATGATTTTCCAGATTCTTACAAATCTAACATACAACTACAACGTGTCCCAGGAATTTCACTCTTACATATTTATATGTAAGATAACATATCATATTTATATGTAAGATAACATAACATATCAGAGATATTAAAACATCTGTTTGCATAAAATTTCTACTTGAATGCCTATATCAGATTTATTTGTGATAGTCAAAAACTGGTTACTACTCAGATGCCATTCAATGAGGGAATGGTTAAACAAACCGTGGTACATACATCTTACCCAGTAATATAAAAAATAATAATGAAATATCACTGCACACCATGACTTGAATGAATATCCTGAGAATCATGTCAAATGAAAAAAAATTCAAAATACTACTTAATCGTTTAATTTATTTAATATTCTTTAATTGAAAAAATTAAAGTACATATATATACAGGATTGACTCAGTTTAGGAATGGAGATTGAAAGTGAGCCTTGTGATTATAACAGCTATGGCAAAAAATGGACAGCACAAGAGATTATTTTGGTGATGGAATATTCTGCATATTGATATTGTCGTTACCAATATTCTAATTCTGTTATTGTACTATTGTTTTTAAAAGGTATTACCTTTAGGGGAGGCTTAGTAATGGATTCTGGGATCTCTGTATTATTTCTTACAACTGCATGTGAACCTACAAGTATCTCAAAAAATGTTTACTTAAAAAAAAATCTGTAGTTTAAAAAAAATCTAGTTTGTCATGTAATATTGAATATTATTAACACACTTACCTAGACATAGTTAGGTGATGTGGAAATATTGAATATTATTAATACACTTGACTAGACATAGGAAAGGTGAGGTTATAATTCATACTATAGTGGGAATGGTTTTTCAGGTTGATATGTACTAACACTATTTTTTACACTACTTCTTTAAGTCATTTGTTCAGGAACACTGAACCTGGGAAAGATTTTTATTATAATTGTGAGCAAGCATATTCTAGTGCAGCCAGATTATGCAGGATAAATTGAAGAATAAGTCTGTTTAGTGAAGAAAGCAATGAATAAAACTATGAAGCAGCCTATGGGATGGGAAAAGATATTTGCAAATGATGTGTGTGATAAAGGGCTACTATCCAATATCTATGAAAAACTTATCAAACTCAATGCCCAAAATCCAAATAACACAGTTAAGAAAGGGAAAAGAAATAAATAGACATTTTTCCAAAAAAGACATCCAGATGGCTAACAGACACATGAAAAAGTGTTCAACATCACTCATCATCAGGGAAATACAAACTGAAAATACAATGAGATACCACCTCACACCTGTCAGAATGGCTAAAATTAACAACTCAGGAAACAACAGATGTTGGTGAGGATATGGAGAAAGGGGAACCCTCCTACAGAGTTGGTGGGAATGCAAACTGGTGCAGCCACTCTGGAAAACAGTATGGAGTTGCCTCAAGACCTTGAAAGTAGAACTAACCTACCACCCATCAATTGCACTCCTAGATAATTACCCAAAGGATACAAAAATACTGTTTGAAGGGGCACATGTACCCTGATGTTTATAGCAGCATTATCAATAATAGCCAAACTATGGAAAAAGCGCAAATGTTCATTGACAACTGATGAATGGATAAAGAAGATGTGCCACGCATATATTTATTTATTTATTTATTTATTTATTTATTTATAAAATGAAATATTACTCAGCCATCAGAAAATGAAATCTTGTCATTTGCAATGACGTGGATGAAACTAGGGTGTATTATTCAAGGAGAAAGAAGTCAGCAAGAGAAAGACAAATACAGTATGATTTCACTCATATATGGAATTTAGGGAACTAAACAGATGAACATATGGGAAGAAAAAAAATAAAAAGAGAGAAGAAAGCAAACCATAAGCAACTCTTAATGACAGAGAACAGAGGGTTGATGAAGGGAGGTAGTGGGAGATAGGCTAAGTGGGTGACGAGTATTAAGTAGAGCACTTATTATAATGAGCACTGGGTGTTATTTGTAAGTGATGAGCCACTAAATTCTACTTCTGACACCAACATTACTCTATATGTTAGCTAA
>JAQQSY010006957.1:0-10744 GCA_028646535.1 Procyon lotor
GGGATTTTCACCAGGCTCTGCAAATAGAGCGGGAGCCTCCAGCTGCACTCTGCAGATGCACAGACAGAGGCTCCGAGGGCACAAGGGCTTGTCCCAGGACACACAGGTGTCGGAGGCAGGGCGGGGCTCAGGAGGGAGTCTTGGCAGGCAGCTGATGTCGGCCCCATGTGACAGGCTGGAGCAGAGCATGCTGGAGGATGATTCCAGAACACCAGCCTGGGGGCAGCATCAACCTGGAGGGCTCAGAGCGATGGTGGGGGGCTTGGAAGCAGGGCTCAGTTCTGCACACGCCCCTCTCCCATTCACCTGCCCAAGGACATAACCCTGCCTGACCACAGTATAGGTCATTCTGGGTGAGAATCTGGCCTCTGATGTCCACCAAGCAGCAACTAGGGAGCCCGGGGGCAGGCAGGCAAGGCGAGGCTAGTGGGAGGATTGGTCCTCGGAAGCCCCTAACTTTCGCAAATGAGAGTTTACATCAGGGAATGGGGGGCTGTCAGGCTCTCCTCCTTCCCCCTTCTGAGCCCTGAGTGTGTCTAGGAGACATCCCCAGGTTTAGCGCCCACGGGCGTGGGACCACTCTCTGGGCCAGCCCCAGGGGGCCAAGATACCAGGCAAAGGTAGGTGTGCATCAGGGTGGGAAAGGCCCCAGAGGCCACTTCCTGGGACTTGCTGGGGCTGCAAGCCAGGCTCTCCCATGCTGAAGCCTCAGCTGAGAGTGGGAGCCCGGAGAGAACGACCCAAAGAAATGGGAGGAGGTGCACCCAGGTGCTTCCCACCAGCCTTCCCCGACAGTCCAGAAGTGTGCAATGGAAGGACATGCTCTGCAGGCCCCCCACCCCACGCCCTCCTTCCTTGGGTCCCCCACCCCGTGCCGTGGCTTGAGTGTCTAACATAAGGGATGCTGTTTTTGCAGGTTTTGTGGTTTTTATTCCTTTGAACCATATCCAGCCCATCTTACATCACAATGCCATGCTTTACTTGGTATCCAATACATCCGCCCTCATTGGCATTTGGAGAACTCGTTCTGTAGTGCTATGACAGTTTTTAGTTGTCTGTGATAATGTATTCTCTGTGTTTCCAATTGTCCGTATGGGAATCTCTTCCCCCAGCCTTTCAATTTCTGGGTTTGATTTATATATATATATATATACACACACATACATATGTATATATATATATTATTGCTTTGGTTTGGTTTGGGGTTTTTCTGTTTGTTTGTTTCTTTGGTTTTGTTTTTTGGTTTTGTTTTTTGTTTTGTTTTGTTTTTTTGCTTTGGAAAGTTGTCATTCCTTTGGTTCTGTAGCCCCTCTCAGTTGCTGCCTGTTTATGCATATTGTTTGTGACTTCTTTTGACTGTCAGTGTTGAGCCAGTCTTGCCAAGAAACAGTATCAAGTATTTTCCTATTTCTCTTACTTCTTGAAAGAAAAATTTTTAATTAAAAAAAAAAAACTCTTAATGGGAACCTGGCCCTGTCTGTCTTCTCTGTTCTGCAGAAATGTTGAAGGAATTGAACCAGCAGCGCAGAGCGAAAGCGTTTACAGACCTGAAAATTGTTGTTGAAGGCAGAGAGTTTGAAGTCCACCAAAATGTTCTAGCTTCCTGCAGCTTGTATTTCAAGGACCTGATTCAAAGGTTTGCCTTCCTTCCAGCTGTGGTCGGGTCTGTTCCTTTGTAGGACGCTTTTGTGTCGCTTTTCTCCTCCCCTCTCTTGCAGGTTCCTGAAGCGCGACTCCCTGTCACAGAGCCAGTAGCCATCTCTCCTCCCCCCCCCCCGCCCCCCAGTGCCCCCTCTCACATACAGCCCCAGAGCAGCCACGGCCCCCAGCCCGCCCCACGCAGCTTTGCTGGTCACCAGGGGCCTCTGCCAGCCGTAGACAACACCCCTGCCCTGCCCCGAGGATCCCGAGTTCTCAGTGGCTCACAAGCCCTCCCCGAGATTAGGAGGCCTGCGGACTCCACTTTAAGGGACCCCGGCACACTGTCCCCACTGGTTCAGCACAGGGTCCCGGGCACCATCATCGCTGCTGTCGATAGTGACCTTAATGCCAGGAAAGCACATCGACCAGGCTGTCCCCCGCTGAGGAGCACAAGGCACCCACGGTGCCACTTTTCCACAGCTTGAGTCGGGGAGAAGAGACGTGTAGCCAAATCCTCGTTCACACTGCATGCCTTCATACCTGTATACTGAGCCTAAACCGGCCTTGTCTGAGCACAGACCAGGTGTGTCCTAAACACGGTCTCTCTCAGCCTTTGCTCCCTTCCCCTCCGCCCTCTGCCCTGGCTATTTCTACCTGAATGAGTTTTAATGGTGCATGAGCATCTTTTTTTTTTTTTTTCCATTATGTTGATTTTTTTTTTTTTTTAATTTGTCTGCTTCATACCCTCGCAAAGAAGTCAGGGGCCACCTTCTAGCTCCTTAGTGAGGGAGAGCAGCCGAGGGGGCCGGCCCAGGGTAACGCTCCTGTTTCTCTCACCCATCAGCAGATTAATGCCGCTGCTCCTTTTGCCTTGCAGCCTCTCCAGGGCGGACGCTGAGCCGGGACTGGGCTCAGAGTGGGAGGACAGGACCTCTGCTTGCTTCCCAATGCTGTGTTTGGACTTGCCAACTAACCCCAGAGTGACTGTGTTTTGTTTCAGGATGGCACACTGGCTGGCATCTCCTTTCCAATCTGTTGTGTCCTTTCACTTAGAGCTGAGCTGCCCGGCGTGCAAGCCCCGCCCAGCCGCGCTGGTCCCAGCCATGCAGGAAGGGGCAGGCTCTTTGTGACTTCCAGTCTCATGGACAGCTCGGGTCTCCCACCCCCAGTGCTTGGGTTCTCTCTGTCCAAGCACAGGGGTCAGGGGCATGAGCTCTGGGGTAAAGGGGCACGTCCAGTGGCTTCTTCAGGCCAAGGGAGGTCTTTGTGCTGCCACTCTTGGCAAATTCTGATACTGGCAGTGACCAGCATCCTAGGGCCTTGGTCCCTGTTACAGACCAGCTGGAGAGCACAGAGCGGGCAGGATGCAGGGGCAGGTTGGTACTAAGTGATGGCCCAGTCCTGGGCTAGAGAGATGTGGGCAAGAGGAGCACAGGAGCCATTTGACTGCCTTTAGAAAACTTACGCGTAAAGCCAAACTCTCGTGCACAACAGAGGACACCACTTGGTGGGAACCCAAAGTAGTGAATGCTTCTTAGGCCAAAAAAAGAAGGAGGAAGAACATTCCAGGCAAGGGGTGGGTTGCCTGGAGTGTTCTAGAATATAAGGAATGTTCTGGAATGTTCTAGAATGCTCCAGACAAGGCATGGGTTGCCTGGAATGAAAAGTTGGGACAGAGGCTGTCATAAGCAGTGTGGAGGGGAAGATAGCCTTCCCAGAGGTGGGCGGGCAAGTCCAACCCCTGGCTAGGGCCCTGGGCTTGGTCTGAGGATGGGGGGCCATCCGGAGCAGGGGGAAGGGATGTCCACCTGAAGGTGAAAGAACTATAGGATGTGCCTCAGTGGCCCTCACCAGAAATGACGGGCACTAGAGCTAAGAGGGAGTCCCTGGAAGGGAGAGGGCACCCCCCACCCCAGCAGCTAAGAGACCTGGGTTCTACACCTGACTCTGCCAGTTATCCTATGACCCCAGGCAAATCACATCCTCTCTCGTAGGCCTCAAGCTTTCTCATCTGTAAAGCAAGAGGTTGGTTCCAACGACATCCAGGTTTCCTTCCAGTTCCAACATCCCAGGGTGGTGGTAAAGGGATGGGCATGGCCAGCCCTGCAGAGGCTTCCCCTGTGCAAGCCCCAGGATGTGAGAGCGGGGAGGTCACAGGGTGCAGGGCAGGTCCAAGGACCAGTGTCAGGGCAGAGCTGGGGGTGGGGGGTGAATTGAGTGTCTAGCAGGGCAGGTTTTCGTGGCTGAAGGGTGGCCCAGGACAGATGCCTGCGAGGCAACCAGACAGATGATAGACCTGAACACAGAGAGGCCTGAGGTCTGGGGAGACCCCTTCAGCGTCTAGGAGGGTCACTCAAGGAGGAAGGAAGGCCGAAACTGAGCCCAGAGGGGCCCCTGTGGCAGAAGGTCACGATGTTAATTTGCAGCCATTTTAAATTTTACTTCCCTCTTCTTAACCTTGGCGTCCATCCCCATCTCTGCCCATAGCTGCAAACAAATTCCTCCTGTGGGAAGGAAAGCAGATTCTGCAGGAAGGTGACTTCGTCTCCGGGCCGTGTAACGTCCTGGAGAAGTTCATGCTCTCAGTGCTCAGGGAGCAGCCGGTGTTGTTCACCCCCCCCCCCCCCCCCCGTCATTTCGGGCTGCGACCCCGGGTTCAGTGTGCAGTGGCCATGACGGCCCAGCAGGAGACACGGGGCCCTGCCTGCTGACCCCGAGGCAGGGGCTCCCCTCTCCGGCAGCTGCACTGAAGAGCCAGAGGGAAGAGGAGGGACAGTCTGTGTCCCAGTCCCTCCTTCCATGACGGCCTCAGTGAGCAGTGTCGGGGCAGGTGACCCACTTTTCTCTGCCGCCCCAGGACCCGCAGACCTGGGGGCTCAGGCTGGACTCCCGCCCACCTCCATCCTGGGGCCGGCCGCATGCTCATCACTCCAGCCCCAGGGAGCACCCTGTCCCAGCCCCCAGCTACAGCCCCGGTGTGGACACCCTCACCCGGACAGACGTGCGGAAACGAAGTCATTCGGTCCTTTCAGCTCAGCAAACGAGCAGGAGCCCCTCTCACAGGAAACGCTAGATGAGAAGGGCCTCTGTCCCGAGGAAGCCCACAGCCCGATGGGGGCTCCATAAGGCAGGAGAACGGACTGAGCACAGAAATGGGGTTTAGAGGCCCCCAGGCAGAGCGCCTGACTGTGCGGAGAGGGATCCCGCGCTGGGACGGCAGGGATGTCAAGGCCCAGCCCGTGAGTCAGCGTCGCTGCCGCTCCAGGCGCAAGGTGGCGACAGAGCGAATGAGGCCAGCGCAGGGGCCCCCGAGCCCGCCTGCAGGGTTTTGCGTTCAGCCTGGAGCTGTAGTGGTCAGACAGGTGTGTCAGCAGGACGACAGTCAGGCCACGAGCCGGAGAGCCGGCCCGCACCGTGCCCTCTCCTGACCAGCCCCCTGCCCCGTCCGCCAGGCCCCAGCCGACCCCGCGCTGCGCACACACTCTGTCCTCACGAGCGTGTGTGCCTTTGGTGTGGCTGCAGCAGCGTCCCTCCATAGCCTTCCCTTACCTTGTTTCAAACTCTTGACTTTTTCCCCTGGTGGGTTCAAGACCCAGCCCCCAAGGAACCTTGTAGAAATGTCTAATGTCATCCTGAAAATCGTCCCGCTAACCCTAAGAAACAAGTAGCATCAGTATCCACACTTCACAGATGAAGAAATTGAGGCCCAGAGGAGTTTAAGGAACCAGTAGGTCTGGGCTGGGAATTGAGGTCTGACTCCAAAGCTCATGCTCTTACCATCATTTGCTAACCCGGAGAAGAGCAAAAAGGTAGTCTCTGTTTGTGCATGAAGTCTATACGGAAAGAAACTGAAACTCAGGATTGATAGTGTAGACAGATAGGCGAGGAAAAAGGATGCAGAGTTTGTGTGTGTGTGTGTGTGTGTGTGTGTGTGTGCACGCGCGCGAGTATGCACGTGCACATGTGCCCTTGTGTGTCTGTTGGAAACACTTGTGAACTGGCCACCGGATCTGCCCAAGAGAAGACACAGTCCCCACCTGGAATAGGTACCCAGGCAGTGGTCACTTGCCCCCATACCCGGGAGCAGGCATCAGGAGGAGCAAGGAGGAGGCTCCCAGAGGCCATCAGGAAGCGCAGAGCCATGCTAAACCCCCTGGGTTGCCTCACCTCCCCTTTGTCGCCCCATCTGAGTCCCTATGACACCCAGGGCTGAAAGCTTGGCAGGAGGAGGAGCCGCGGCTTTGTCTTGGGACCATGCGAAGGCTAGGGCTGCGCCATCACCGCACCTCGCTGGCCTCCAGGCTGGAGGGGGCCCCCCCAGCATGACTGGGTGGGCTGAGCCCCGGGCTTCAGCAAGGAGGAAGGACACTTGGAGCAGACTAGAGCTGGTGGCATTCTGGGTTTACAACCTCCCTAGTGCAGAGTCCCTTCTCAACCCCACCGACCAGCACCTGGGTCGGTTCTGGACTTTCTGGATAAGTGGGGCAGTCCCTTCACTCATCCACGGGAGCCGAGGAGTGCTCAGGGCTGGCGGGTGCCACGGGAGGCGTCGGCTGGCCTTCCTGGCCGGGGCGGGCTGCGGGCCCCACCAGAGAGGACCGGGTTGTCCTTCAAAGAGAACACCGCTACTGCCCTCCCCGCCCACGCTTCCAAACATGGCCCCCGAGCCAGGCCGTGGGAGGAAATGTTGCGCCCCAGAGGAGGGCTGTCCCCCTATCACACTAGACAGGACAGAGACCAGGCATTCTACCTTCCAGCCAAAACCCTCATCCCACCAACTCTGTTGGAGCCAAAGACACATTTGAACTCTATTCTCTTTTTATAGTAAATGAAAATAGATGGACACATTGATTTGTCCAAGTTGATATTCACAAGCCTCGTGCATAGGCTCTGGGCTTCTCCCTCCACCGTTCTCTCCAGGGGAAGTGAAAGGGGTCTCCTGAGTTGAACAGCGCAGATCCTGGACATAGGGTGGCCCCACAGACAGTAGGCAAGCCATACGCTGCCTCTCCCCTCCTTCCCTGTGAAGCTGGGTGTTCGTGGGTGGCAGTCTGCCCCCCTTTCCTGGTAGGACAGACAGGTGTGGCTGGAAGACCAGATGATAGAAGGAGAGACTCACGGATCTCGAAGGCGAGCAGAACAATGTGAGTCAGACCCATTGCCAAATCACCACGGACAGGCCAGAGCAGGCCAGGCTGGCCACCCCCATTCACCACCTGTGCCCTGTGCCCTGTGCCTGCCCCCCCACACCACTGCCCCACGTTCCCCCCCCATTAGTCCAGATCGAACTTGCAAAATGAAAGCCTCTGATTACTGAGGTGTGTGAGGGGCCGATGAGGGACTAAAGGACAGGGCAGCTCTCATCCAGGTGAGCAAATTGCTGATAGCGGGATCTCAAAGGGTCCACTACTGGGGATATGGCATTGCCGGCCCATCCACAGGCCCAGGCCTACCAGGCAGAGGCTGTGTCCCATACCCTGTGAGAAGCCGAGCCTGGGGAGTTTGGTCTTCTGACAGAAGCCACAGGTCCTGTGTGGGCTGGCCGCCCCAGCCGGCCCCACACACCCACCCCCAGTGTTAGGTTCATGGCCCGCCCTGACAAGGCCATCGCTGCCCCTTCCTGCTCTGCTTCACCTCCTTCCGAGGTCAGGACCCAGACCGCCCAGCTGCTCCCACTGCTCCATGCTGCTAAGTGGAACAGGTTGCTTGGACCCCAACAGCCTTCTTAGGACAGCGACACAGCTCCCCATCGGTGACCAGGGCCACCCCTCCTGAGCAATGCCTCCCAGGGGTCCCAGCCTATGGGGAAGAGACCTAAGGATCACTGAAGTCCAGTCCCAAGACTGTCTGATGGTCAACGATACAAAGTCGCCACCGACCTCCCTCGGCCCCACCCCTGTGTGGACAGTAAACACGTATGTGCAAATGAGCTACATAAGGCCTCACAGCCTGGGGCCTCGCCTCCTACAGATCTGAACTCAGCCAGCCGACAAAGCTTCCAGCACGTTCCCAAATATTCCGCCATAACCAAGGGGAATGGTCATTCTGCCCACAGTGTGGCATCTGGCCCCAGGGGCCTCTCTCCCCGAATGTCCTTTGCCCAGCAGCCCCCAACTTCCCATGGGAAGCTCTCCCAGGGGTCCTGAAGGAGCAGCCGCTGTGCATCACAGGGACAGAGGTCCTCATCAACCCTGGACCGCACCTGTGATGACCGACACCCCCTGTGCCTCCCCACCTCGTCCCCGCACTCCTTGGCCATGCAGGCACCACCCTGTGCCCAGGTCCCTCTCCTTGGCTCAGACTTGGGGCAGGACAAGCATCTCCCACAAGCACAGCCACACATGTCCCACCAGACTCCATACTCGGGGCCGTGGGCTCCCCTGGCCTTCCACCTGCCCAACAGCCCGCTCCACAGGGTGATGCTGGGGGTTCTCAGGGTCGTGTGTCACGTGCACTTCAGTGTGTGTGTGTGTGTGTGTGTGTGTGTGTGTGTGTGTGCGTGCACGCGCGCACACGCGTGCACAGCGGAAGCCCTCGCCCACTCCTCTCTGAGGTGGATCTCTTCTGCTGTGGGACCGTGGGTGGACAGGAGGGCCGACCCGAGGTGGAGGCACCAGAGGCTGGGGGAACTTGGGAGAATGCGAGCAGCCCGACTTTGGCCCCACAGGCCCTGCCCTGGCTCTGCCCCAATGGGACCTCCACAGAGCACGAAGGTTGTGATGAGAAAAGGCCAGGCAGCAGCACACAGGAACGAAGGCAGGGACGCCAAGCCAAAGTAAGAGGTCAACCAGATGGCCCCTGAGGTGTTCACTTTCTGTGTTTTCAAGTGATCACATAATGAACTATTTTTATGCTTAACAAAATTACCCAGACATGAAAATCTATGCTGACAGCTGTGTTAGCGCGGTGTGGTAAGTCACTTGAAAAGTCACACACACCATGTACGTCTATGGGTTTGAGAAGGGGCTCTGCCCAGACCCTCAGCTTAGCCGGCGCTGCTCCCTCTCAGCTTCCCCTCCAAGCTTGGAGGCAGGGCCCCTGCGGACCCCAGTGACATGAGCCATTCTGTGGGGAGGGGGCCTGAACGAAGTCGCAGCTCGTGTGTTCACTGCCCTGTCATATGGATGCTTTAAAAGCCCTTGGTGGCCAGACCACAGAGAATGTTGCTCTCGCCGGGGGCATTTCAGGAACTGTTGGGTAGAGCAGTCTCCTGGGCAAGGCGTTTTCCAGCCTCGGTCACAGAAACTCTCCATGAGACTTTAGACTTCATCCAGTTCAATCCTCTTGTTTTGCAGAAGAGGAGCCTGAGGGCCAGAGAGGCAAGGTGGCCCGCCGGTCGGTGGCAGGGTGGGGGCACGCAGGTCCCCTAGCTCGCTGCCCACACAGAAGTCAGCCTCCCTGGGGGCCGTAGCTGCTGGACACCTCCACACGCCCACTGCCAGCCACAGGCGCGCCCAAGGGACCAGTCACGAGAGTCTTGCCCCCTGGCCTCCTCCGGAGTGGAGAGATGGCAGGGGTCATCGCCCAGCCTCGGGCAGGACCAGGGTCCATGCAGGAAGCAGGACTGGTCAGAGTGGCCGAGATGGGGTGACAAGCCAATCACCTCCGAAAAACCTGCCTCCTGACTCAATGCTCTGGGTGTCTTTCCTCCTGGTCACTTCGGTATCGGTGTGATTCTTGCTTCATCTTATCTGTTTCCTTCCAGGTCCAGCTTTAGGGCGTGGCTGCCAGGCCTTAGGAGCCTTTTCAATGGTTTCGAATTTCTATAGACACCAGATATGAACATATTTATATATTTGTGTCCCCCCCCGCCCGCTCCCCCCAGTTCACAAGCCCGATGCACACTCTACACGCAGGCCACTCTGACCTCTAACCCCGTGTTCCATGTGGCAGGAGGGCCCCGCCCCGGGCCAGGTCCCAGGTCATGGCTGCTGGCTGTCTGTGGCGGAAGTCCTTGGTTGTTCCCCTTCCCCTCCCCCAGCTCTAACCATTCTGTCCGTCTATCTCGTCTCGTCCTCAGTTTCAAAGCAATGTCATGAAGGGCTTCCTTTCCATGCCTAAAAGGAAACAATATGTTTTTAGAAATAGGTGGGGTTGGAGGTCAGGGTTCCGGGACAGCTGGGGCGATCGAGGGGCGTCTCTGGATTGGCTGTGTTCACAGCCAGCTGGGGCCCTGGTCACGTGGGCGGCTCCCCCCTTGGAGGCGGCCGGAACCGTATTGTTTCCCTTTGAGGCCAGTCTCGGTCCTCGTCCCCATCCACAGCTCATGCTTTTTGATTTGCATCTTTTTTTGCATGGACATGCCAAGTAGTGATAAGCAGGGTTTTCTGTTCTTTCGGGCGTCTCTGGTCAGACTCTTCTCTTTCAGATCCTGTGTCAGGCCGTTAGGTTCAGGTGTGTCATTGCTGTGTCCCTTGAGTCCTAAAAGGAAGGGCGTGACCAAGGCGTGCAGGGAGATGTAGCCCTGTAAGGAGGTGGCGCTGTGGCCGCAGGCCGGCAGGTAAGGGACACCCTGGTCTCTGTGCCTAGGTCGGTGCCAGATGGCAGCCAGTGCGGCCGGGAGAAGCTGGAGCTCGTCCTGTCCAACCTGCGAGCCGACGTCCTCGAGCTGCTGCTGGAGTTTGTCTACACGGGCTCCCTGGTCATCGACTCGGCCAACGCCAAGACGCTGCTGGAGGCGGCCAGCAAGTTCCAATTCCACACCTTCTGCAAAGTCTGTGTGTCCTTTCTCGGTGAGTCCGGGCAGGAGGGGCGGGGGCAGGGGCGTGGGGCGCCTGGAGGGAATGGCCTGCATGGGCCCAAAATGTGAAAAATAGCCAGGATCTGGAGGGAGAGGCCGTGTGTGTGTCTCGGGGTGCTGCTGGGTCTCAGCAGGAAGTTTGAAGATGGAAATTTGGATGACTGGGGTGGCGGGGTGGCTCAGTCAGTCAAGTGGCTGCGTTCAGCTCAGGTCACAATCCCAGGGTCCTGGGATCGAGCCCCACATCCGCATCAGGGAGCCCACTTCTCCCTCTCCCTCTGCCTGCCGCTCTGCCTACTTGTGCTCCCTGCCTCTCTGTCAAATAAATAAATAAAATCTTCAAAAAGAGAAAAGGAAGGAAGG